>BQNB010015380.1:45549-73361 GCA_026074375.1 Tanacetum coccineum
AGTTCACTATCATCTATAAGTTTTTAAAATGGTTGAACGTGATGATGAAATCAAGGTATTGGGGGAAATTAAACTTGAATTACAGCCTGTCACTCACAAAGTGATAAAGAAATTAAGCCAGGAAAAAGCTAGTCATTAAGAGGCTCTTCAAAAGTTTAAATGGAAGGTTGTTCATGATCATGAAATCAAGGTATTGGGAGAAGTTAACGTGGAGTTAGAGTCTTGCAGTAAGAAATTGAGAGAGAAGCTTCGCCAGAAAGAAGATACTGAAGAATAGGCTTTTGAAGAGTTTAGTTCGACACTGGATAACGTCTTAGAGAAGCCAAGCCAGTAAAATAAGATTCCAGGTGACTTTTATGGTTTAATGTATGACACGGATGATGATGCTAGTATAATTGGAAAGTCATGTGAGCATTTTGGTTGGGATTGGGATTCACCAAGTACTGAAGTTGATTGGTAAGATGATCCTTTACATGAAACTGAAGACTTCTTTGTTAGGTTAGACCAACCAATTCAGCTTGTGGTTGCTCAAAACAATGTTCATGAAGGGGTTGCTTAATAGGTCATTGAAATGGCTAATGATCAAGCTGAAGTACTATCATCTGATAAAGAAGTGACTGATGAATGTTTGGATGATGAACAAGTTGAAGAAAGTAGACCAAGCAAGAGGATTAGAGTGACCCAAGAAGAGATGATCAAGGATAAAAAGCCAAAGAAAGACAGATAAAGACCCGTTGGTGTTATTTTTATTTGGTAATTGATATTTTGCTAAGTTTAATGATGTAATAGTTAAGTTGTAACTTTCGGATGGTTATGAAAAGCCTACAAGTTAGGCGATTTTTGACAATCTTAAGCATTATGATAACGCATATTCAATAAATTTGACTTCGAATGGTCAAACACGATATTTTATGTACTTGGGGGAATGAATCGACCAGACACCCAAACAAGTGTCAACAACATTGTGATATCAAAACACAAACAAGATACATTAACGCTAACATATATTCATTAACGCATAAACTTTGTACAGTTATTGTACACCACCAAAACAGAATTTGGGGCATGACCCAAACTCAACCATCATCACCATCTACATAAAAGACAGTTTCCCAACCTAATCATCAACCATTCATCCCCATCGACATAAAAAAAAAAAGATAACCCAAATAACCAGAAGCTGATCAACAGAACATAAGAATTGTAAGGAAATCTATCTTTTTATGCACTTGGATGTGCACTTCCTCTATCGTCTTCCTTAGCTCCAACATCCTAAGCACTTCACTTTTGGACAACTGCTTGAGATACTCGGCATATTGGACTCCTAATGGACCTCCAAATAGATTCAGCTCGGATGACAACATTCTCATTTTATTAACCCGATTATACAACACATCCCACAGTTGGCTTAATCCAACTGCAAATTGGAGATCTGCGTTGATCTCCCTCTGAATATAGACCGACATTGCGTCAGTCAAATTGTTCGAGTTTCTCGCAGTTGCAAGTTCTTGTAGACGTGGAAAGTTGGCCATTGTTTTTTATTTTTGTTGACCATGGTTTAGTTTGAAAATAAAGTTGGGTAAGAACACTTAAATAGCAAAAAATAACTTAAATTAGTGTTAAAACAAGGAATCTAATAATTAGATATCTAAGATACAACGGCTCGGTGGCTGACATCCACTAGGATCTATGTAACTTTTATTAATTAGCATTGTCATTACACGCATAGTCCCTTAAAACCATCTTCCTTTGGAAGACACGTGGAAGGCGAGAAAGGATAATAGACCATACTAACCTTAGGGACCAATGGTGCAACATAAACTCTTTAGGATCCACGTGTCGAAAACTAACCTTAGGGACCAATGGTGCAACATAAACTCTTTAGGGTCCACGTGTCGAAAAATAACCATAGGGACCAACGGTGCAACTTGTACTCTTTATTTTTCACGTGTGTTCTAAATTCTCAAGTTGAAATTTACCCACACAGTAATCTTAACATCAAAAAGTATTATAGCAATAATAAAATCAAATAAAAGCATAAAATTAACCAACCATGATATATTAAGAAGATGGTTCTTTCAATAACATTTTGGACATGCCTCAAAATCTAATACAACAATAGTAAAAGATCGACATAAACAAGATTTCTACAAAGATTTGATTTTCTCAATCAAAGCAATCTTTCTTGACACCTATCGATATTTTCTTAAAATCACTTTTCTAATCTCCAACAAATGAATAAGATCTTGTTTTTTATCCTCGTTTAGACACTCCAGAATCTTGTACCTCTTGGCTGATGGAAACAAACCCTCCAGTTCAGTTATAAACAGTTACCTTTCGTTTGTACGCTCAAGCAACTCAACCCATAAGTTGTCGAGACCATTTGCAAACTCAAGATCTCTTGCATTCTCCTGATCACAGTACACCAACATCCCTTCAAACAACCCCCTAGAATTAGCAGCTACCGCAAGTTCTTCTAGTCATGGGAAGTAAGTCATTTTTTGTTTATTGGGATTTTGGTTTGAAGGTGTTTATTGAGTTGAGAATGTTTCTGGGTTTGAAAAGATTAGGAGTATCACCCCTTAAATATCAACAAATAATTTAATGTATTTGACTGTCCAAAGGCAATACGTATTGCAATGCATCTGAGTGTTTCTCACACGGCTTGATATATCACATTAAATTTATAGAAGCTGCGGGAAATAATACGTTAAGGAACACTAAGTTTAGGGACCAAGTATGAAATAATATAAATAAGTTTAGGGACCAACGATACATCGTACCTCTTCATATTAACTGGTGACAATGAAACGTCATGACCGTTAAGGGTTAAGAAACATCACATCCCTTAACACAAACCCGTATATAAATTAACACACTAGATCACAAGGTTCATCTTCCAAAACAAACATGAAGCGCAAACGCATAGAAACTTCAAAAACTGATCTTGAACGTTCAGAAACAGGTTGTCATCTACAAGAACTAGAACAAGCCGCAAAATCTAAAAATTATGCTCTTATGTGGGTTGTGCAATGCAAAGGGAGGTTGCGATCGACAATCAAATAGCACGAAAACTGTTGGATGTTGTGAAAGTCGTTGACAAAAGTTTGAAAAAAGGCGGGAATTATTGACGAATTAAAGGTTAAAAAGGGTATGCATGCATGGAAAGCTGATACTTTTTACAGGGAAGTTGAACATCGCAAGATGGAGATGCGCCAACAATTAATGCTTCACATCAACGAAACTCAAATGCGTACCTTTGAAAAAAGAGAATTTGTTGAAGCCATGAAGAAACTTTAAATGGATGACGTTGTTATTATATTGTGTTTTCTATTGTTCTTTCTTATGTTATTGACAGTAAAGTAATAACTTTTACACCATTGCATAGTTTTGTGTTGTAATCAGCATTGACTACTTTTGTATGTTGATGTTTGGATAAGTTAAGACTTTTACAAGTCAATCTGGGTTAGGAACCAACAAGGGATATTTGATTATCCTTCCTTCCATTTGATCAACTTGGGTAGTTTAAAAAAGAATACTACTTTGACTGCTACTTAATCAACAACATAACAAACAATACAAATCATTTGAAAATCTTATAATATGGTAACAAACATAATCACTAAATCACATACTTAAACAACGAATATACAATGTTAACATCGGAATAAATACCAACTAAAAACCTAATCTAGTCTCTAAAATTCATCTTACAACAAAGGGTTATGCTCTCTCAGGAACATAGATGTGATTCATCCACCATCATGTGAAGATGCGTCATCTTATACAACTCACGCTTTTGTCCACGTCTGAGCAAACAGACAGTTTCCTTAGCCTATCTTTAAACTTAATCAGCTCAAACTTCAGCTTTATCACGTCTTACAATTTCTTTAAACAAAGTTAGTTTACCTATCACATAGAATCTTAAACTTCTCTCAAAGCATCACACAGTCTCACTTTGTCTCTTGATTAAGACTAGCAATTGATCATCAATTTCTATAACCTTTGCATCCTTATTCGATACAGTTCATTTTTTTCTGAATAAAATAGTAGGATTGTTAACTAGTTATTTATAGGGTGACATGTCAGTTTTCATAACAGTTGGGTTTTTAATGGAATAAGAATACTCGCGGGAATTATATATAATATATATATATATATATATATATATATATATATATATATACATATATATATATATACATATATATATATATATATATATATATATATATAGGAATGGGATCGAGAGAAAACCTAATCTCGGTGGAAAACCTAGAAAACTCAAACAGATGCACTAAAAATACTAAACTGATGCACTGAAAAATCTTTTATATAGCCTGAAAAAATTAAGGCATCCGTTTGGTTTTTTTAGTGCATCTGTTTGGTTTTCTAGGTTTTCTACCAAAATATGGTTTTCTCTAGAACCCATCATATATATATATATAGGGAAATGGGAAAAAAATAGACGTGAAGGACCAAACGAGCGAACGCAAAAAGACAAAAAAAAAGGAATAGTAAACATTACTGTAGTAAACTAAGGGTGAGGGACCAAACGTGCAACCAAAAAACTATGTGAAATGACGATTCTTCCCTTCAACAGAAAGGCGACACAACAAGGATAATGACGGAGATAACCGTCGTTACCCATAACGGGCTCCAGGGACCAAACGGTAACTACGGTGTCAAATAGGGACCCCGTATGAGAGTCGCCGTAATCTGAGGACAAAATGGGCAAACGGGGTAGAGTTTGGGGACCAAATGTGTAATTTACCCATAATTAAATGAGATGGTAACATAAAGTGTAAGGATGTGAACTAATTTTTATGCATTTTGTATCTCATATTCAAAATTTACTTTTATTTTGGTTTCTATGCTTTTGGTTTTATTTCGTCTAAAATAAATGTTTTGCATAAATATTTTTAGGTGAAAAGACAACATGGATTATCTCCGATCAATATGTACAAGTACAAACGGCCAACTAGATGAGTTTCGACATGTCTCAAGCACCATCAAGAACTAACATATTTTGTATAAACTTCTTGTACGTATAAAGCTGAGTAAATTGCATTTTTGGTCCTGTGGTATGACCAAATTGCAGGTTTGAGACTATAACTTTTGAAATTGCAGTGATGGTCCCTATTTTCAAGTTTGGGTTGCAGGTTTGGTCTTTTTGGGTTGCAATTTTGGTCCATGTGGTTTGGCCAAATTGCAGGTTTGGTCCCGGCCCGGGGACCAAATTTGCAACGAAAACTTAAAAATAAAGACCATCACTGCAATTTTAAAAATTAAGGTCCTAAACCTGCAATTTGGCCATACCACAGGGACCAAAAATGCAATTAACTCTATAAAGCTTTATCCAATAAATGATGTGTGCGATAACTGATTGTGCTTGGTAGGTAATTTTGTCCACAATGAAAATCTGCATTGTCCTCAGTGTTGAAACTAAAAGTTCAATTGTTAGGCACATGGAGCTTAAATGCGGAGGTGTCCTTTAGTCAGGCTACTGCCAGTTACGGGTCACGTTAATTACATCCCAAGTAATGATAATAGAGGATAACTTGGCTACAATTATTGTAGCTAGTTGGCTACAATCCTCTACAAAAAAATACATAAGAAATAACTCAAGGACCCACACAAAATGATTGAGGGACCCATAATTTGTAGCACAAATTGTAGCCAATTAGCTACACAAAAATGTAGCTAATATATTCCCATGATAATATCTTTTTTTTAGCAAGAGTAATGATAATATGGACTAAATGTACTTGTACTTATCACTCCATAATTATAAGAGTTGATATATTTTGTACCTTATATTATTGTTATTATAAATATAGATACAACAAACCATTAGGGGTGTGGTTTATTTAATATCTATGATATGGTATCAGCCTAACTTTTATCCCCCCCCTTTCTCTCTCGTCTCTTTCCTCTAACCTTAAACCGTCGTTTTTCCATGTACCTTATCATGACGGCTTCTCAAGACGGCACATTCCCCATGAATACTCTCCTCCATATAATCCCTATCAAGCTGTTATCCACCAACTACCTTATATGGAAAAATCAAATGCTTCCTCTCCTCGCCTACCAGAAGCTTACAAATCCCTATTGATAGCATTATTGCCCCGTCGGCCACCATCATGGCTGATGATCAATCCGTTCCAAATCCAGCCTTCACTACTTGGAACAGTCTTGATCAACGAGCAGTCATCCTCCTCAATTCCTCCCTAACTAAGGAAGTCGCTGCTGAAGTCTTGGGCCTTACCACGGATCATGCAATCTGGACCGCCTTAGGGACTGCCTACATCAACTCCTCTGTTGAATGGATCCACTCCCTGCGTGATTCCCTTCGTAATCTATCAAAAGGCACCTCCACAGTTAGATGAATCCTATATATTTTTCGTTCTTTGCGGGTCAAAATTGTTGCTAGTACTACTTTGCTTCATTTTCACTTCAAAATCACTTTCGAAACTATTTGTGTTGCATATAAATGAATAGAAATACATCTAAATGAATAGAAATGCATCTAATTCAAGTCGATACATCTCAAATCTTTTATATAATAAAAAAATTACATCATTTCGGAGTTTTCTATCAATTTTTTTTTTTGGAACGGCGATTTTATTAGAAACAAAAACTAGCAAGGAGCTAGATTACAAAACAATAATATAGGGGTTTTTGGGCCATTCGTTCCATCCGAACAAGGCTTTAGATCTATACTTAACACACTAAAAAGATCTAGCTATGACATTATGCAATAAGATCGACTTCGAAGGTTTTCCTTAGTCAAATAGGTGCTTGTTTTCGATAAGATCCAAAAAGTTACACCAAATGGAGTACCAAAAACTCTTCGAAACTCTTTTTGAGTTTGGAATCCATACGAATTGAAACAAGCCAAGACTTCCATTTTTCTGCATAGGAGTTCAGTTTGGTTGATCCAATTTCACCAGATCTAAAACCTTATTTGCAAATGTCCCGAACCAATCAACACTATAAGAACAAATGGTCCGTCGATTCAATAGGCATTATCACAAATGGGACACGGGCATATCCTGAATGTAATACATCTACGAGAAATGTTGAACCGGGTAGGTAAAGCATCGGTCTTGATTTTCCAGGCAAGAACGTTGATTTTTATCGGGACACACTTTACCCATCTCGTTTTTCTCCACATATTCAGGAAGGATATTCATCGGATACGTCTACGAGCAGAGGCCAACGAAAATATACCGTACTCTCTAGATTCAATTAAATCTGTCAGCCCGAAGGCACGTAGTGACAAAACAGAAACAATTCTAGACAAGCTGTCGAATTGATTTTGCTCGATTTTAACCCCTTAGGAATTCGACGTGAAAGGAGCAGGACCAAACTCGTGTCGCCTATCTTGGAACTTAACGTAGTAACATCCTTTGAGGGATTCAAGCGCGTTTAATATGGGAAAAATTGTCCTATAAAAATGCCCCTAGTATGCCAATGATCCAACCAGAATTTGGTGGACTCCCCGTTTCCCATCTTATGAGTCAGATAATCAAAAACGTCTTATTTAAAAAATTGAACCAATCAGAACGCTTGATTTTGCCACGTAGGCAAAATCGTGCGATTTGATTGGTCAATAAAAAGTTAAAATTGAATCAACTTGGTCAAAATTAAAAAAAAATTGGTGGAGAAATCTAATGGAGAAAAAAAAAACACATAAAAATATATATGTGAAAACTGTGAAAAATAAAAACTTGAAAAAAAAGAGTAGGTGATTATTAAAACTTTAGTGATTTAATTTTAAATAAATTCCATGGAGTTGAGTGTAAATTTATAAATTTACAAATCTTATTATAACTTTAAAAAATAAACAAATAACCCTTTAAACTTTATACTCACAGACTTTATATTTTAAAATACAACAAACGCAAACAATTCTTACTTCCAATAAAGATTTAACATTATTTAATCGCATCCCAAATCTAATCGAGGACTTTTTAGTGAATTTTTCATTGTCGGCATAAAATCATGTTGTACAACCAAATAGAAAACCATCGAATCACATAAATTATCGTAAATAAAGAAAAAAGATTTTCTAGCTATTCATTGATGGGTTTAGAAGAAATTACATTTTCTTTTCTTTTGGTTTAATACGTACTAAAATTCTAACAATTGAATTTCTAAAAAGTATTTATTTCATTGACATGTTTTCTAAAGTGGAAGTCAATTGTTCGAATATAACGAGAAGAAAACTAATATATAAAAGATTTAATAAATTTATTCTCTTCATATGAGTTCGATAATACTTTATACATAACTTATAAAACAGAAAAAATAAAAATTATATATATATTTTAAAAAAACATAATGTTTAAGCCTTGTGCGTGCAGGCATTAAAACTAGTATGTGGTTATAATTATTTCTCATTTCAAGTTTTCTTCTCGCTGGATCCCTCATGCCGGTATATTACTTACGGATTAGATATGTTTTCTTTGTTAAGCTTATCCTTTTTCTTTTCGAACATGTTCAGTTATTTTAGAAAAGCGAAATGTTGACAAAGAAATTTTTTTTTCTTTTTTTTAGAACGGCTTGTTAGTTGTTAGTGGTTCAGGTCCTGCAGTGACATCCAGTTACGCAACTTAACCTGAGTATTCTTATGACTATTTCTGAATGTTCGATTATTTGAGGAGATTGAAATTTTGACAAAGACGTAGGCGGCTTACTCTAAGTATCTTTATGACTGTTTCCGAACCTTTTCACTAGTCACCTCAATGTGTGTAAGTAGTAAAATAGTAATGTTCGAACCAGATACTTTTGTAGAACACAAAGGTATTTTAATCAAATTATTTGTAGGTAAGCGGTTAAGACGGTCATACTAACAATATTAACAAAAACTTGAAAGTACTCTAGGGATAATGATAATTAATGTTAGATATTTCGATAAATCTCAATTACGCGAGTAAAATTGCATTTACAAATTCACTTTCGCTTCTTTTATCCACCTCTATATACGATAAGTGCAACAAAAAAAGAATATATGTAAATCCCACAAGTTCTGACAACTGTAACGATTGATTTCTCTTGCCTTTGGCGTTTTTAATCTCCATATATATTATATATTCTCTTCCCAGATTTACTATAATAATTGCTTTTATTGTTTTTTTTTTTTTTACAAGAGAGGAGTTGTTGCAATTGTAATATGGATGATGATGATGGCAAGTTTGCCTTTGTGGTTTTCTTATCTAACACAACAAACGAATTAGTTTTGCATGATTAAACATAATAAGACCAGTACATCTTTCAACATTGATATATTAGAAGTAAATGTGTAGAATATGATTTTCAATTATTTTTCATAACATTTACGGAATTTTTTTATTATCAATGTCCAGAAATTTAAGGGCAAAACAATAGTTTTATTACCAAAAACTTTAAAAGAGAAATAAGTATATTTTAAACTAATTTGCCATTCCTTGTAGTTTTTCTTCACCTAGTTTTCTTCCTCCCTGTATTCCAGTAGAGCCCTCAGAACTGAGTGAACTTTCGACTGAGGGCCTATTATTGGCAAAATAGTAACTAAACTTCATTTTACCATCCCTGCAGTGTTGTCCATCTTTAACGCTACACATGAAGGCTCTCTTTCCTTCTTTATCTATGTCTATCACATCTTTTCCACTAGTGTGACGTACTGCACCAGGAGGCACGGTACAGCTTTGAAGGTTGTTGCAATCCACTTCAACCACGTCGTGTTGTCCAATAGGATATTCAAAAACTACAAACACAACCAAAGTCTCATATGATTTGTTAGAATAATATGTGGCAAACCATAAAATGTGTAAACCCAGTTTAATATCAATTGTATATGTTTATATGTATCAGAAAATTTACGAGAAATATACTTATTCTAAAAGTACTTATTGTTTAACACTTATTGATATCGAAATCCTTGTTGAAATCTATGCAGTATCCTAACTATTAAACGAAGAAAAATTTATATGCAGTTACCGATCCTTTCTTTCTAGCCGGTCTAATAGTATGCAATCGTTCGATATCAAAATATACATAAAAATTACTAATGAATTTGTATAGATAATACTGAAGACACTTACGTAGTTTATCTCCGACATACATTTCAATATTATTCATATAGGCATGATGATCAACGCCATAAGTCCAACCATCATCTCCCCCGACCTTAATTGTGCTTGGGATTCTTGGGTCGTGACTTGAGACAGCTAGAATCATCATCATTATCGTTGCTATAACAATTGTGATCATGTTTAAGTTGGTTGTAGCCATTTGTGATATGTCCAACATTTGAGTAAAATATCCTCAACTTTATACCCATTTTAATATCAAAATTGGGCTTCTGTAATCGTGCAAGAATACCTCTGAACCATGAGAATTGATGAAGAACCTAATTCATTGCCTAATAATGAGCCGTTCAAATATTCTAAATTTGGAGAAGACAGTCTTCCTTGATTAGTAACTTGAATTGAATATAATACGTAGTTAGTCGACAAAGGCAAAATAAATTAAACACTATTAATTCAGTGAAAATTAAATCCCTACAAATAACATCAAAAAATAAAACTTATATGAATCCTCCACAGTTCAAGTTTTTGCTCAATTTAAAGTGTATGGTGAGATTTAATATTATATGAACTTGGATTTATGTGTTTGTTTGACTAAGAAACATGAGATGAGACGTACCGCATAAATAACCTTTGGATTGGTAATTAAAGAATGGTATGGTTAGGGCATTGACAAAAAAAGGATCACTTTTAGGCACATATTGGGTTTTTAAATATGTTTTATTTGTTGAAACTTTTTATATGAACACTTTATAAGATTATATTACAAAAATGAACCGCGTATTCATGGTTTATGAAAATGACCATTCGCTCGCTAACCATGTGCACTTCAATTAGATGCGAGACATGTTCATCATCAACCACTATGGGACAAGCATGTGTCCAAATCGCTCACATTTATTACGCGCGTCATAGAAGCGCGCCTTCATTTAAAAAAAACAAAATGTGCACACGCTTGAAGCACGAATAAGCCATGCACGGTGCAATTCATTTTGTAAATGACTCGCGCGCTCCATATTTATAAGCGCTGAACGAGTCAAATCCCAAACAACCCCTAACATATGCGCTTCGTCAAATCGTACAAACACATGCGGCAATCAACACTTCAGCGCGCGCACGCATATTTCTCATGCGCGTGTACCTACAACATATAAACAAACGACACGTGAATCCCATGCGCGGGTGTTGTCATCTGCGCTCCATCCTCATGCGAGCCGATTGTCAAATTTTTGGTGTGTGAATGAGTTTTATGTGCTGGAGATGTTGGTCTGATCTCTAAAGCTCCAGTTTAGTGAAACGAGTTGGTATGTTGGGGTAAGCTCATCGGAAGTTGCATGTTACAAAGAAAAAGGAAGAATGAGTAAGAAAATGAAAAATGGAGGAAGAGACTGCTAATTATGTTGGGGAAATAAAATAGTACTGGTACTACGTAAAACAATAGTACAAGCACAAATAAAATAGTACAATTACGTAGTTGGGTTTGTACGGAGTTTTTTTGAACCAATGTAGGTAGTACAAGTACTTTGCTTTTGTTGGGAAAATAAAATAGTACAAGTACTTACGTTGATTGGTATCGGTGAGAGGCGCGCCTTGCCAAATTCTAGTGCGCAGTCTGTTTATGTATGAGTAGAGGTAGCGGGCGTGAGCCCTCACCCTTGGGTAGGAGGGTCACGTGCAAGCACGGGTAAATAAAGGGACGAAGGTGATGGTGGTGCATCTCGTGCAAAATGATGCCCTCACTCTTTCCTAACGGGTCCTCTTTGTTAATAAAAAGATTACATTATATTACTCGCTCCGTCTCTAAATAAATGTTCACTATTTACTTTCGAAGTCATTCATCTTCAACTTTGACCTTAAATTATTTTGATTGTGCTATATAATACTTGATGCAAAATATATGAATGGATTGAGTTTTCAATGTATTTTCATGGATATGATTTTCATCAAGTATTATATAACACAAACAAAATAATTTAAGGTCAAAGTTAAAGAAAAATGACTTCGAAAGTCAATAGTGGACACTTATTTAGGGACGGATGAAATATTTATTTGGGGATAACATGGCTACAATTATTGTAGCCAATTGGCTACAATCTCTCTCACAAAAAATGATTCAGGGACCCACACAGAGGACTCAGGGACCCACTTTCAGACACAGAGGCCCACGATTTATAGCACAGAATTGTAGCCAGTTGGCTACAATTAATTGTAGCTAATATTTCCTCTATTTATTTACTTATAAATACGTTCAAACTTCAATATTTTCAAACACAACTTCTCATTTTATTTACTATGTATGAGTTAGGGTTCTATTATAGGTTCATATGTTGAGTATTAGGGTTCAACATTATAGGTTCAATGTATGAGTTAGGGTTCAACATTATAGGTTCAATGTATGAGTTGGATCATAGTGATCATGTTTCGACTTCTGTTATGATTTCGTAAATACCAAATGGACGCATCCATTTGTTGTCAAACATGACATAGGGACCGTATCGGTGGTGGGTCGAACTACACCGGCAAATACTCTTTCGATGGGCTACATAATCTTCAAAATGCGCGCGTATTTTTGGCTTTCTGGAGGAAGTTTATCTACCTATAGTTTTAAGAAATGTATGTTCACTAAAAGATATCCGTTTCGAACATCTAATGTTTAACCGTATCAGATCTAAGATGGGCTTTTGAAATATGAAATAATGCGTGGTTAGCTTCTAATCATCAACTAGTATACAATGAACACTTTAATGTGTGTATCCCTTAGCTTCATACAATTGAACTTCTTAACGTGTAACCCTACCTTATACATTTGAACCGTTATGTGTACCCTAGCACATACATAGAAACTCCTAATGTTGTAACCCTACCTTATACGTTGAACCTCTAATGTGTAAACCCTAGCTCATACCATTGAACCTCTAATGTGTATCCCTACCTTAATATGTTGAACTTATTGTTATGAACCGGCCCAACTCAAAGCCCTCTAGAATAGTCCTCTCTTGGAACTATTTAAAGCCCTCTCCAAGTGTGGAGAGGGTGTAGTTGCTTCTCAAATTTCTTTTGTGGAACAAGTAACCATTTTTCTTTGTTTTTTACTTTCTCTCTCTAAAATCTATTTTTTCTTATTTTTGTGTTTTGGTGATGAAATGATATCCTAACAACATGTTTCCTAGTGCAATGTCTAGATATCATTTTATTAGTGGTTCTAATATCAACAGACCCGAATTGGCATTTGAAATATGTCTTATACTTCCTGCGATCCCAATTCCTTGAAAGTCATGAAGGTAGGGAATCCAAGTTGCAGTGATTAAACCCCAACTATCCTAAAGACATGTCTATAACCTAGATAGATTATAAACCCCCTTTGAAAGAGTTCCTGGACTTTTTAAGTATTTAATGTGATAAAGGCGATAATTTTGGTTAATTCCTTGTAGGATCGTTATTCCTTAATGAAACACTGATATACTGTCAACTATGCGGAATCTAGTTGGCAGTACTTATGAAGAACACACAACAGTTTCTCAAACGATTTCTTTTATAAACCTTTTGAATCTGCCTAAATTGCAGATCCCTAATACAATACTAATAATTCTCAACTTAGTGTTTTTCTATGTTTTTTTTTTATATCTCTAATATCTTCCTAGAGATCCTTTTATAAACATAAGGATAACCTCTAGTAGATGTACAGTCCTTGTATATCATAAACACTAATTGATACTTATCACTAATAACTGTTACAAGATAAATGCTAAAACAACCGTTTAAACTTTATAGTTCCTATATCCACGGCAGTACTTCGATCTTTGACTTACAGTACCTTGACTTTCTACTTAGCAGTACTTTGACCTTTCACTTAGCAGTACTTTGATCTTTCACTTAGCAGTACTTTGACCTTTTGACTTGTATTTCCCAACAATCCTCCCCTAACTTGAATTCTACTTGCTTGACTTCAAGTTTCTTGATCGTTGGTCTTCTTTGTTAAGCATCAGTCTGTCTTGTTATTTAAGCAGTACTTGCCTTCAATCTTTTAAGCTTCATCCTTTGAGCAGTATCTTGTACACAATCTGTTTGAGCATCTTGAACATACACATTTCTTCAAAAATCTTTGTCTTTACCTCAAACAGATTGTTCTTCTCAGCAACATGTCTTTTCAGCAACATGAATGGATTTGATGAGCCTTTACCAAGTAGCCATTCACTCTTGGGCTAGTCAGTTCTTTGGTACCTAGAAAAGGTAATAATCCATGATGAACTGAAAATCACTTCAACACTCATAACATGAATCATAGTGTGTTGGAGTACTATATAGACTTTTGGTAAGTCATTACACCCATAAACGGATTTGATTATCCTTTACCTGTTGCCGTTGCTCAGGACTAGTCAACTCTCAGTAATAAAACATTGGTGAGTTGAGGACCATATAGTTTTGAGCAAACTATTAAAGCTATCAACGGATTTGAGTTCTCTTTACCAAAAAGCCGTTTGCTTTGGAGTAGCCAATAATTCAGTGTAATACCATGGTGTATTGATCACCATACAATTTTTGGTAAATTGTCAACCATCAACAGATTTGAGAGGTCTTTACCAAAACTGTTTGATTTGGACTAGTCAATTCTTATGTTTGTAAGACATGGTGAATTGAATACCATTTGCTGTGTGGTGGTTAACCAACACTCAATCCCTTAAAACAGTTTGACATTCAAATATCTGTGCCCTAAATCTTTTTGCACACTCAAATCTTCACCATATTTCAAAAACAACTTTTTAACTAGCAGTACCTTCATCAAGATACTGTTTGTTTTACACTAGCAGTACTTTAAACAAAGTACTGCTTTGTTCACAGTTAAGTCTGTTTATCAAAGTAAGATGTATATAAAGAAAATTTTGATAAAACATACCAGTTGTTTAAGGATTGTCACCATTTGCAGTTGTCCACAAAATGAACAGATGTATCAAAGTAATGGCTGTCTCACTTTCGTTTTCAACTTCCATTCCATGTTCCAGCATCCTTATCATCAAGTCTCTTGATAGAGGATATCTTCTTTCAGCCAGCATGTGAATCATGGTGCCATCATCAATCTCCTAGTGTATGAAACTCCTGAAGATTCAAGGGGGGGGGGGGGGGGGGGGGGGGGATGAAACCTCCATCTTATGATTTCCCATTCTTCTTGATCCTTCCAGAAGTCATCATCACTTGATTCAGCCGTCTCCCAAATAATGTTTAGATCACCCAGAAGCGACAAACCTAATCCGGTTGGAGGAATGTGCTCATAATAGTCATCAACAACTCGATATAGGTGATATAAATCCTGTCTATCTAGAACGTGCAGTATCTCCCATAAAGTATCAAAGGCCCTGAAGTGATTATTTGCTCTGTGAATGATGAGATACTCTCCATCAGGTGAATCAATAACTTGGAGCTCTGTAATCATGGAGATTCCTTCTAGTGACTCTTTATCTTGTGCATTCTTTTCAAAATCTAACCCGAAAGATAGTTCTTTCTAGAGCTCATCAATAGTCTCTGATCTCAACTTAGGCTTCTTTGATGGCTGTGCTTCAGTAATTGTAGCTTTCCTCTTCCTTGAGAGTCTTTGTACATCTCTTTCCTTCAACATCTCCCTTTCTTTCTCTGAATCCATTGGAACAAAATCTTTGAATGAGTCTTTAATAGATGCTTGAACTTTGTCATACAACTCCTTCATCTGTGGATACTTAAGTTTTTGCAAATTTTTGTATCCTTGTCCTTTTAGGAAACTCATCATTTGATTTCTTTCTTGAGCAAGAAGTAGGTTTCTTAAAGTAGTCGTTGGCTTTGTTTTCTCAATTCTTCAAACCTCTTTCTTTCCACTTCGCATCCCATTCCAGCTTGAATTTTTCTAGCAAACCTCCCATCATTTGTTGTTTCCAAGGCTCTGAGTTGTTAAGGGTTTAATTTCTTCTTTTTAGGTTCTTCAACCAGTATCCCTTTGCCTTTATCTTTAGGGTCAGTACGTTGAGTATCAGTACCTTGAGTTGGCTGTTGAGGTTGAGATTGTATGGGACCAGGAATGCTCAAACCTCTTGGTCTAGAAATAGAAACAAGAACTTCAGCAGCTTTAAGTTGTTCTTCAGAGTCCATAACTTGAATTGGACGGAGTGGGCTTGAAGGTCCTGCTTCCTCCTCAAAATTAGGATCCTTGGAGTAATAGTACCCTGTCTAGCAGTACTTTGAGTTGTCTCCCAAATCCAGTTTCTTCTGTTCCCACTCTTTACATTAGACCTTCTTTCTCTCAATATTAACTTCTTCATCTCATACTCTTCTTTCCCAAATAGGAGTAAACAGCATCTTGATCAGCAGTATCATCAAAGAAAGGATGTGCTAAATCTTCTTCTTGAACTTTGTGCTCTTCAGACAAAATTCCTTCATCCTTATTCCTCCCCAATTTAACTGAAGACACTTTCTTCTTTTGCTTCTTTCTTCGTCTCTTTTGCTGCTTAAGTTTTTGATTCTCTACCCAAAGAGCATGATATTTGACCACAGGCTGGACAAATTTGGACAATTTCTTGAGCTTGTTTTGAGCTTGAGATTTGTTTAGCTTGAGAAAGAGTATGCATCTGAGTCTCCTAACTTCTCTGTTCAAAGCATATACATCTAAAAGTCCCTCATCTCCTCCAGATGTTTGAGACACATCTGTGGGAGTATAATCATTGGGAGATTTAGGAATAGAAGCAGCATCATGAGGGTCATCCGTACCTTGGAAGTCAGCAGTCCTTTGGATTTCAGCAGTCCCGTGAGAGTTAAACAGTATCATGGAAGGAAGCAGTACGTTGTACTGAAGCAGTACGTTGAGAATGAGCAGCACTTTGAGAATGAGCAGCACTTTGAGAATGAGTGCCTTGAGCATCCCTTGCTGAACTTGCAGCCCTAGAATGAGGACTAGTACTCTGTTCTTCTCTGCGGCCAATGCTGTTGACTACTTCTAACATAGATGGAGATCAAGGGATTGTTTTAATTTCCATCCCTTAGAACTTAGAGCTAATGCACCTCATGAAGGTAAAACCACTTTAGAAGGAAGTGAAACTGTATGCATAAACCTTGAGTCTGTCTACCCCTCTAACTGCATTGTCAAAACAATTGAACGAACCTAGGATACATTGTTTGTCTGCGGAGGTGCAACGGGTGCGGCTTTAAAAGGTACTCACGTGCGTCTTTGGAATATCCGGAGCGTGACCCTTATCTTCTTCAACTTTTTCCACTATTTCTTTGAATATATCATCTTGAGTCCACTCCTCTCGTTGATTAAGAAAACTTTCCAACGTGACTTGAGTATGATATGCAAATCCTTGCCATAAATAATAAATAACTCGATCTAGACTTGATATTATTATTAACGAGGCATCACGGGTTGTATCTAATTTGTTGCACATGAGTTGTGTGTAATTGTTGTATGCGCAATGGTTACGTGAAATGTTGATGTGTAAGTTTGCTAGGTAGTTCTCAAATAATTGGACATATAATTTTATTTTTTAGTCTAAACATCATTTGGTCACCATATACATTTCTTCCTATCTCTTTCAAAGCAGCAAATAACGAATCGATCAGGATCAACCAACAAAGAGTAATTAATGGAGCAGCCAGTGAGAAAGTCGATGATTTGATAAAAATCAGCATTCTGAGCCGTCTTTTCCACACACGCAATCATGTTGTGCTTGTTACAAGAGCGAATGTTTGCCATTTGAAAAGAATTTGATGTGCGTCGGAGGTTGGAAATTAAAGAATGTATGAATGAAAGTAAGTAAAGTGAGAGAAAAATGCAATTCAGTTGAGTATTTATAGGTTGCGACGGCTAACTAAGAAGTTACCGTTGTAGATACGTTTTTAGCGCAAAAACGTACGTTTGACCGTTGACCGAACGTTAGAACAGTACTTTGTTATCTAAGCAGTACTTTCTAAGGCAACCAGTACTTTGAGTTGGATTAGCAGTACTTTCAACGCAAAAAGATGTTCAGCTTAAATATGTGCAACAACAACCCTTCAACTTTGCAAACTATCTCTTCAAATCATCAAACCTTTGAAAAATCATTCATATCCTCCCCTCAAATATAGCTAGAGTGCTTCAAAAATCCAATCTAACCAAAACAGTACTTTACTTGATCACCAGTACTTTATATGTGATCCTCCCCTCAACAATAGCTATGGGTTCATCATCCCAATTGTTACCACCAAAAAGTTAAATCTTGCCAAGTCAAAGCCTTTGGTGAGTAAATCTGCTACATTGTCATCAGTATGAACCTTGACCACATTAATGAGCCTTTGCTCATAACAATCTCGAATGAAGTGATGTCGAATTTGGATATGCTTGGTCTTCGAGTGAAAAACAGGATTCTTCACAATGCAAATGGTGCTCTCATTGTCTATATGGATTTCAGTGTTCATGAAGTTAAATCCATAATCAAGTAGTTGATTTTGCATCCACAGTACTTGAGCACAGCAACTTGCAGCTGCAACATATTCGGCCTCAGTAGAAGATATAGCCACAATTGTTTGTTTCTTGCATTGCCAAGAAACTAGTCTTCTTCCAAGATACTGACATCCTCCTGAAGTTGATCTTCTATCATGATTGTCCCCAGCATAGTCACTATCCGAAAAAGCTTCCAAATGAAAAGGAGAGTCTTTAGGATACCATAAACCCAAATTAGGTTGATGTTTGAGATACCTAAAGATCCTTTTGACAGCATGTAGATGAGAAACCTTTGGAGTGACTTGAAATCTTGCACACAGACAAACAGCAAACATTATGTCTGGTCTTGAAGCAGTTAAGTACATGAGACACCCAATCATAGACCTATAAAGATGTACATCAACATCTTCACCTTCTTCATCTTTTCCTAGAGATTTATGAGCTTCAATGGGGGTGGATGCTGGCTTAATGGTTCTGAAGTCAAACTTGTTGAGAATATCTTTCACATATTTGTCTTGACTTAGAAAAATACCACCATTGGATTGCTTGACTTGAAGCCCTAAAAAGAAAGTGAGTTCACCCATGGAACTCATCTTGAATTCCTTTTGCATAAAGTTTCAAAATCCTTCACCATAGAAGACTTGGTTAGATCCAAAGATAATATTCATCTCCCCCCCCCCCCTCCACATATACCTGTACCAACATGATAATCTCTTCTATCCTTCTTAATAAAGACTGGAGTTTTGTCAATCAGCCCCTTTATTCTATAGCCATGTTTCAAAAGAAAAGTGGAAAGTCTTTCATACCATGCTCTTGGGGCTTGATGCAGGCCATAAAGTGCCTTCACAACTCGGTAGACTTTGTTTGGATGAGCAGGATCTTCAAAACCTGGAGGCTGTTTTACATACACCTCTTTTGTGATGTTGCCATATAAAAATGCACTCTTGACATCCATCTGATAGACAGTAAAGCACCATGAAAGATGAAATGACAAAAAGAGTCTGATTGCTCATTCTGGCAACAGGTGCAAACACTTCATCATAATCCACACCTTCCTCTTGTCTGTACCCTTGTGCAACTAGTCGTGCTTTATTCTTGATAATAGTACCCCGTTCATCTCTCTTGTTTCTAAAAACCCATTTAGTGCCAATCACCCTCTTTCCATTTGGTAAGTCACATAACACCCATACCTCTTGTAGCTTGAATTGAAGCAGTTCTTCTTGCATCGCTTCAACCTAAATTTCACCGGCTAAGGCCTGAGAGACTTTCTTGGGTTCCTCTTGAGATAGGAAACAGGCAAACAAGCATGTCTGCTGATCTTTGTGGTTGGTTGAATGCATATGTTTTCTATGCTCCTCGTGGTGAAAAAGCGACTGCAATGCTTGATGTTGGGCAGTAATTATGTACAACGTACTTCTTTAGCTTTCTTCTTGTTTGAATCCCAGCAGTACTTTTACCAATAATTTGACTTTGAGGATGAATTTGTGAATGCGAAGAGTAGGAGTAGAGGTGACATCAATGGTAGGATCCATGTTGTTGTAGGCAGCGCTCTACCTTCTCAGCATCAAAAGAAGTTAGTGAGAAAACACCATCTTTTGGAATATCATCATCAGAATCTGTAGGTGTGTTGCCAGTACTTTGAGGAGGTGTATTAGCAGTGTACTCTCTGTGAGTCGAAAGTGCTGTTGAGCATTGCGGATGTTTGGTCTGTTTGCAAAGTGTCAGATTCTCTTTGTGTGCTTCTTCATAGCCCGTCCTTTCGTAGATACACGTGATGTGAAGTTTGTGAGTAAGACGAGGCTGTGTGTAGGGAGACGTATTGATCTTTTGTGTGAAGAAAAGACTCATCGTGTAGAGATCTAGGGTTCTGTATATGTGATGAAGTGAGTGGATAACTCAAGAGCTCTGCTTTCGTGTCTGCTACTAGTGTAGTCTTTTCCTGTTGAATGAAATCACTGCAGCAACCGGTGATGAAAATTGCGCAAATACTGAGATTATAATGTCACTCGCAGTCATAACCAAATCAACGAAAAATTATTCACCCCAACCCCACCACCCACCTTCCGGTGCACAAACACATATACAGCGTATACCTCCCAGCACCCCCCTGGCCCCGCTCTACGACCCCCCCCCCCCAACACCTATCTCTCACCTTCACCATCCAACTGTCCCCCCACTTTGACAGCTGTTCCCACCTATCACCATGATCCTCATGCTGTCCCCAGCAGCAGATGTTCTCCCCGCTTACCTTTACAGGAGTTGTTATTATTGAAGGTGTTAGAAGTTCAAGATTACATATCATCCAATCAGGACCTTTTCCTTTTTGATTTTCCCTGATTTCTCAAGAAAGTCTACATGATGACAGTCTTGTACTTTTCTTGTTTTACCCTGTTATTAGACTCTAAGAACTTGCTGTTAGTAGAAGTTTATCCCAATAAATAGCCTTCTTCTGACTTGCCATCTACTTACCCAAATGGTCTAGGGTATTAAGTATAGTCAGATGACATCGAAAGGTCTCATGAAACTTGATGTTAGAGATCTTCCACAAAAGTTCATAGGAGTTTTATTAGGTTGGAGTCACCAAAACTCTATTAAGCACATAACAGGCTGAGTATTTGACTGCTTCAGCCCAAAATTGAAATGGGTAAAGAGAGTTTTTAACATAGTTCTTGCAGCTTCAATGAGAGTCCTATCTTTCTTTCTGTGACACCATTTTGCTGTGGAGTCTTACAATGCTATATTCTCTTTGTTCTTTTTCTGGCACAAAACTCATTCATTAGTGATTCTCGAAACTCTGTTCCATGGTCATCACCTGATGGCCTCTTCACTTTATGTTATTAGTTTGTTTTCTAAACCCACATATCAGTTCATGAAGATATCATATGTTCTCATCCTTGTAGGCCAAGAAATAAAACACCCAACTGATTTGCTACAGTCATCAGTGACCACCAAGCAGTACTTTTCCTTTTTACACTCTCTCCTAAAACAGGTCCAAACAGATCCATATGGAGCAATTCTAGAGGTTCTCTGACTGTTCTTTCTTCAATCTTCTTGCAAGAAGCCCTGTGCTGTTTACCCTTTCTACATGCCAAACATGAGTGATCAAGCTTGAATGTCTTGGAAGGTAAACCTCTAACCAGATTGCCTTTAACCAACTTGTTAATATTCTTGAAGTTGACATGCCCCAATCTTCTGTGCCATAAGACAGCTTCATCCTTTGTTGCCTTCTGCAACAAACAAGTTATTCCTCCAGAGGGAATAATATTCTTTAGATCCAGGCTGTATACATCATTCTTTCTAGGAGCTCGAAGTATCACCAGGTCTTCATCAACAAACTTAAACTTTGGAGATAAGATGAGACACTCCTTGTCAGTGAAGAGGATATTGTGCTTCTTATCACAGATTTGAGAAACAGAAAGGAGATTGAACTTAAGCTCTTCCACATAGCTAACTTTCTCAAAATCTAAGCATGATGTCTTGATGGTTCCTTTTCCTGAGATTCTTCCTCCTTTAGAGTCATTTCCAAAAGCCACATAACCACCCTTGAACTCTTTAAAATCAGACAACTTGTCCTTGTCTCCTGTCATACTTCCAGAGCATCCACTGTCAATAATAGCATAGTCTTTGAGATCTTCTTCTGGATTGCCCTGTACAAACAAGTTAAAGAATTAGATTCTTTTAGGGACCCAAGTCATAACTGACTTGGATACCCCTAATGGAGTTACATACTCAAATTGTTTGAGTGTGTAAGATCCATTATCCCTATTCACAGAATCTAGATAGTTCCCTTTTGGTCTCCATGTTTGTTTTGGATTTATCATGGCACTCTTTTTGACAGTTTGTGGAAGTACTGCTTGTGATCCAACAGTACTTCCTTTCTTTACCCAGATAGATTGGCATCATGATACCACTTGTAGGATCGAAATTCCTTAATGAAACACTGATATACTGTCAACTATGCGGAATCTAGTTGGCAGTACTTAAGAAGAACACACAATGCTTAATCAAACGTTTTGTATTATAACTCTTTGAATCTGCCTAAGATTGCAGATCCCTAATACAATTCTAATAATTCATGTTTTTCTATGTTTTCTAATAGCTTCCTAGAGATCCTTTTATAAACATAAGGATAACCTCTAGTAGATGTACAGTCCTTGTATGACATAAACACTAATCAATACTAATCATTAAAATAACTGTTACAAGATAAATACTAACATAACCGTCTAAATGATAATCCTTTAAGATTCCTTTATCCACGGCAGTACTTCGATCTTTAACTGGCAGTACGTTGATTTTCTATTTAGCAGTACTTTGACCTTTTGCTTAGCAGTACGTTGACCTTTTGACTTGTATTTCCCAACACTTAAACCAAACTTGGTGAACAAGTTTGGGTTTCCTCTTCCTTTTTTTCTCCTTTAGGCCGGTCAACCCAACAATATGGACTTTCCATATTGTTTGAGTTAAATTGATTTATTAAGTATATTACTTAATAAATAAAAGTCTATTAGTTAATTAACACATCTAATGGATTAATTAACGACCGTTAAGTGATTCGTAAAATATAAAATAAATACTATAAATATATTAAATACTGATGCATATTAACTGTTTAAATTAATTTTACAAGTTTTAAATTTATAAAACTCGATTAACCTTGGTACTACAAATCGGTACTAACGGTAGATGTAACCCGGATAGTGTTGTTTTAGTGACGGTTTGGTAAATCCTTAGGTCTCCCAAGAGCTAGTGTTTTAGTTCTTAAATTTGAATTGATCACAGTATAGAATGGTGAATATGATTTTAAAATAATTAAAGTAAATAAAATGCAAAAGTAAATTACGAGATTTAATCAGGGAGAAAATAGTACTAGCCTAGTTATTCTTTTGTTATAGTTAAGATAGTGCTTCCTAGTGCAATGTCTACTTATCGCTTATGGTGGTTCTAATATCGATAAGCCCAATTAAACATTAAAACCTGTCCTATGTATCCTATGATCTGAGGTACCCGTTGGACACGAAGGGTGAGTATCTAGTCTACATTGATTAACCCCTAACTATCCTAATGACATGTCTAATGCCCATATATTCCCAATCTAGGCTATAAACCCCTCCCTTGAAGAGGTTTTTTCGAAATTTTTTAAGTATCTATTCAATACTGTAGGCTGGCGATATGAGCAATCCTCCTACACTAAGGACAGTTGCCGACCGACCTATCCCTAGTACCTGTTAACCCTTAATTTCAACTTGCAAGTCTACTATTTGGACTAACAGGATTCACTAGCATCTTACATACTAAAACTAAGGGGATCATGCAACATGCTATTATAAGGATATCCTGTTAAAACGATAATTCAACCAAGAAACTCTGCATCAAACACCATAACAAATCATAAAACAAGGCTAAACTTATGGTTGCTTACAAATCATGCTAATAGATAAAATTGTTTAATAATGAAAAACTCTTTGATTGAGAAAATATTATAGTCTTACAAGTCTGTGAGTAATGATTAATACAATAAATAAGTTAAAGTGATCTCTCCCTTGAACTAGTGAACGAATGAGCTAAATTTCTTTCTCCTTGGAAGCCTAGATGATCTTTGGAACTCTCCTCTAAGTGAATGACACGAATGAGTTGAGATTGGGCCTCTATTTATATTATTCGTCTTAACTACGGCATAGTTAAGGGTGTAAACTACGCCGTAGTTATGTTGATTCACGCTTTCCTTTTGCAGGCTAAATGTAACTATAGCGTAGTTGAAGTGGTAGTTGTGACTAGACTTGTATATTTTGGTGACTCTTGGTAATTAACACTTGGCGTTAGCTGAATCGGGGATAACTACGCTGTAGTTTTCTTCTAAGCATTTCTTGGGACTATTCTTTTAACTAGGACATAGTTTAATGTGGTAACTATGCCGTAGTTATGTCTTGGAAGCATAACTTCTTCACTTTATACGTCTAATTCCCGTGTCTTTCCACTCAAACGTCCATATTTTCCTTTAAATGAAATATAAGGTGATTAAGTACATATTTTAACCACAAATAGACATTTATGAACGTTTTACGAGGGATTTTGATTCAAAAAAGGTATAGAGTATTTGATGTTATCAAATATCCCTCCACTTGAATTCTACTTGCCCTAAAGTAGACCTGTTAGAATAATTCCTAAAAATATATCCCCCAATTTAACTCAGGAGATATGAATTTAAAAATTACCTATGCTAGAAAATACCAAAGCTGAACACCTCATGAAAAGGGGATCAAAATCACTCAACTCTTACTAGTCTAAGTGTTTTATTTCTAGGTGATCACTCAATAGCACTGTCATAGCATGTATTCTATCATAGGCTTGGAAAGTACACAAAGCTACACCAACTAGAGTTAAAGTCTAAATTGCTCTTAAAGGCAACATGGGTGACACACACAAGTTTAAATAGGTGAAAGATTGATGCGATGCCATTTGATACACTATTTCAGGGTCATTTAACCCCTTAAATCATGCAAATATTCCAAGATTATGTGTTTAATAATTTGTTTTCAAGTTTTTAGCACTTGGATGACATTTGGAGGAAATACACGTGACTTAGGCTCATTTAGAGAAGAAACAGACAAGACTACGGACCTACACCAAATCCATGAAGAAGTATTGTTTACAGAGTGTGGAGACGGTGTCGCAGGCATAAATCGACGCCGTCGTGATCTATCTAGTGACTGCGTCAGAGATCTAGCGACGGCATCAGGACATGGCCGACTTAAGGAGGATCTAGAATAATCCACGTAGCGACGGCGTCAGGACTATAACACAACGTCGTCGCAACGATATCTCTTTATATACAAAACCGAGGGTTTTAAGTGTGTAACTTTGTATAACTTTAGGGAGACGAACCCTAGTCTTTGTAGCAGCTTTAAAGGTTATTTTTAGGGCCTCAAAACCCTATTGTAACTACCTTCTATCCATTTTTAATCAAGTAAGAGTGCTATTCATTAATCATTCAATATATCTATGTGTTGTGTGATTAATCTATGTTCTTGCTTTATCCTTAACATACTAGGCTAAAACCTCCTTTGTATTTGCTTATGATTGAATGAAAGTCGGATTGTAGATCCTATTATTGTTTCTTCTTGTTGATGATTGTGCACGTTAGGCTTTAGAAAACTAGCGTTTGTCTGTATCGCTGTAGACACGTCTAGGGAAACGCAAGTGCGTAGAAAGGATACCATCGGGTAACTAGGACCCGAGTAGAGACACCATTAAGCTAGGACCCGAGTACAGAGCCATCCGACTTAGAAGATGGGTTTTATAGGATGTAGGAAGCCATCCAACTATGATATAGGATGTAGGAAGCCATCCGACTAAGAAGATGGGTTTTATAGAGACACCATTAAGCTAGGACCCGATTACAGAGCAAACGAGAGTATAAGTAAGGAAATTCGACACCTAATGAAATTGGAAAGAGAGGCCAAAAGAAGCATAGGAGAAGTTACGTAAGGACGTGTGACTTCGAGTCTAGCTACAAGACTCATAAATAAAGAAAAGCGCTTTTTGGGAGGCAACCCAATATTTACTTTTCCCGCAATTAGGAGTGTCTTGTGTTTTAATTCTTTATTGTTTGTTTTATTATGTTTGTATTTTGTAATCATGATTTGTTTGTTTATAACTTTGTCTTATTTGCAATCAAAGGTATTTTGCATCAAATAAGTGTAGGGGAAATATCTGGTGTTTAGAACCAATTCAAACATTTAAAATAAATTGTTTAGATTAATTCACGCCAGTTTCGAGTTATATGATTGTAACGATTAATTCCAGGTTTTTATGCAGTACTTTCTTCAAATTTGACTAATAAAATTGCGTGCAGGAAATTTCTCATAAAAAAACAAAGAAGAATTTTTCAAAGTGCCTGGAGATGGCTTCGGGATAAAACCCAAGGGTGTCGCGTCTCTAGCAATGTGAAAATTTGAAAATATTTAAGTATTTTTGAAAAATAAAATGTGTAATATTTAAGATTTGTAATTCTTTTGTAAACCTACATAAACCTATAATTATATCATTACTCTCATCCTATCTTTACTGCTTTCATAGAGTCAAAACCCTAAACTCTTATTGTATTTATATCTATCCCATGGATTTACGCTTGGTGTAGTTGTCTTTGTCTTTGATTTACAGGTTATATTTGACAAGAAGAAGCTTGGAAGATCTTAGGATGTTTTCATTAGACGATTTTTGGAGGATGATTTAATTAGTTATCGCATGTTTCTTCTCCATTATTGAGCAAACCAAGGGAGTACTAGTTTTTTTTACTTGTTTTCTTTTCCTTTTATTTATTTTTACGGGTACTTCTATAGAACATTGGGGACAATGTTCAACTTAAGTGTAAGGGGGGAGGGGGGAAATAAGCCTTAGAAAATATTCCTTCATTTGCCATTTGCTTTGTTCCTTAAAATGATGGGTAAT
Organism: Tanacetum coccineum; assembly: GCA_026074375.1. Lineage (NCBI taxonomy): Eukaryota > Viridiplantae > Streptophyta > Magnoliopsida > Asterales > Asteraceae > Tanacetum > Tanacetum coccineum. The sequence continues at coordinate 72,511 of BQNB010015380.1, forward strand.
ATATCAAAAAATAGCATAAAAAGGTAATTTTGTCCAAAATTTAAAATTTTTTATGACACATACCGACGAAAACCAAGTATTAATAGTGTCTCATGGATAGGAATGTGTATGACTAGCACAAAAACCCTCAAAATTCCACCCCAAAAATATAAGGTTCGCCTTTAGATTTATAAGAATTCGGGTATCCATTATCAATACCCAAGATAGTTTATACCTTTAGCTTTCTCGAGTTAAGAAGTGAGCAGTCATATGTATCTATTCCGTCATTACGGATGTGTACGTGTGGTCTTTATCGCCTTTTCTAGAGCATTAAGATCGGTATTAAATTATATGAGTGTACCGATAGTATATTAAATTCTAGAACTTGTTATTGTGATGCATCCCGAGACCGCATAGTAAGTATTAGGATTTGCTTGATAAGAGGCACTAGGATTCACCCATGTTTTAAACCTGTAATTGTTATGATGGTCACATTGATCATATAACTATCTCACACCCTTGCCATGCACTCATTTTTAGTGCAGGATACCCCTACTACAACCCTCCGAGCCTATCTTTTTTCATAGTTCTCGTAATTTTCTGGTTAAGCCGGACTATTAATGAAGAGCATTGTCACCCTTAACCCAATCGTTACACCCAAATCACCCTAAAGTACATTATTGTGTTTAACCCAAGTTAATTATTTAAGTACACGGTTTCTAAGTCCTTATCCTCGTAAATACTGTTTTGGGAAGATTGGGATTAATGGTAGTATTTATTTCGCAGAAGAATAGGGGAAGAAAAGTTAAGTCAATACCCCCATATATTTGTTAGATGATCTCCATGTTATTTTGATCCACCTCAAATTGGGT
>BQNB010015381.1:7021-27436 GCA_026074375.1 Tanacetum coccineum
CTATACTTTGCCCTGCAAGAAGGAATAGTTGAGCGAATTAATTAACGGTACAGATCTTTTTCAGATTATAATAGACTAAAAGCCACAAAGAGTTATCCACCATATTTGTTCGTTATATATGATACCAATCTGACAAAAGGGTGAAGTTCAGAAGATTTTTTAATAACCAAGTTTGAGCATCGAATGTAACAAATATCTGTAATCTAAAGTTTTATTTTCGAAGGCATAAATGGGCCAAAGCGGCAGAAGGGGTTCTAAATTCATCTTAATGCTATAGAAGCATAAGAATATCCTAAATTTTGGAGCAATTTTTTTGGTCAGGTTATAGTTTTGCACATATTTAAAATAATGATTACTAATAAAACTCATAAACTTACCCTCGAAACCTACTGAGTGCGTACATGTTTTGTTGTTGTTTATGATTTAAAAAATAGGATTGTCTGGTTTTTTCTGTTGTTGTCAAAACATGAGTGGGTTGGTTGTTGTTTTTCTTTCAAAAAATGGTTGTTTGGTTTGCAGTTTTGTTGTCAAAATGGGTATTTTGTTACCTTTTTTTCCTGTCAATATGGGTGTACAGTTTGCTGTCAAAATAGGTGTATGGTTTGCTGTAAAAATGGTTGTTTGACTGCTGATTTTCTGTCAAAAAGGGATTTTTGGCATGCTGTCAAAATGGGTGTTTGGTTGCTGAATTTTCTATCAAAAAGGGAGTTTGGTTGCTGATTTTGCTGTAAAAAAGGGTGTTTGTTTTGCTGTCAAAATGGGTGTTTGTTTGCTGTTTTTGAGGTCAAAAAGGGCTTGTTTGTTTAAGTTTTTTCTTTCAAAAAGGGCTGGTTCGTTTGCTGTAATAATGTGTTTGTTTAGATACCAAAGGTTTTCATAGAAGTCCATAAAAGCATGCTTTAAATTACCTTATGCTTCTTTGAGTTCATTTTTGCTGTGACCTGCAAACACAAAAATATTAGTTACTAAGCTTTGCAAAGAACGATTATATAAATTACTAAAAGCGTTCGAATACTACTCGAGCTAAACAGGTACATTGAACATGTAACTATTGATGAGCCATTGGACTGTCATGCAATTCCCGCCTGTTTCTTAAGGTATTCCTTGTAGTACCTAAGCTGATTGATCAAACTTGTACCCTGCATCCATTTTTCAACAATTTTGAGTATGAGTGGTAATTTCAATTGCAAGTAACCCAAATCCCCATTCCACCTGCTCATCCTCGTCATCCTCCTGAAAAAATATCAACATAAACAAACAAAATTAAGATAGCATTCGCTTCGTCCTCAATTCAATGTCAATCTTCGACGAACCTTGCACAATGCTTATGCAAAAAGTCTAGACATTAGCGTAATTGGAGCATGTTCCGAGTGTATTTGCTTATCGTTCACTTAAAGCACTTATTTCTATCAGGATTATCACTTAATAGTGTTAATCCAAACACCCCTTAACTAATTATATACGTAAAAAGAATGCGTGTTTGCCAACGAACCCAACAAATTCTCATTCCCTAGATCTCTTAACGACACAACCATTCTCACCAAGCAACCAAAAAATTCAGTAACCTTGATATAAAGAGATCAAACAAATTGTTTGTACACAAAGACTATCTATTAGCTGTGAAAGTACGTCAAATGAATACACATGAAGAACTTTTCTACTGGCTAATCCCTGATGTCACATCCACACTAATTGTCTGCACATGTGATGTATCTAAAAACAAATAGTAATCAGCCATTTAACTTGTCTTAAGTTACCTTTAAACAGTTTTCCCTCCACTTTTGAACCTTACGTACATTCGTTTAGGGGAAACACCATCAACGATCATGACAACAATGACAAATTTTTACACATCAGGGTACATCCCCACCTGCCAAAAAAAATTAAGGCTTAATCAATAACCCATGACAAAAGAAATTGTTTAAGAAAAATGCAATCATTACCTGTTGCAGCTGCTGTCGCGTGAGCAGCTTCATTTATTCCCCCTGTACCTTCATATCTGCAAGTAAAAAAAATGAATCTTATTGATGGTTGTTGGTTATAAAGCAATGATTTTTTTATGAGTTTGATTGTTGCTAAGGTAATTAACATGGGTTTACAATCTTTAATCAAAAAGATCAAATCTTGATGTACATAAGATCAAATATTAATCGATCTTGAAGATTTTGTTTGTGGGCAACAATCGGTAACCATATCAATCAAATACTTCATGAACCCTTTTCCCCTTCCCCTGCGCATTGAATGTATACTTGCGCATTGAATCAACCCTTCCCCTTCCTGTGCATTTAATTTCGGCTAATTGCATTCCCCACCGGCTTAACTACAAATTCAATGAGGCGTAATGATTCTGGAACCATCAGGCATATAAGCTATTCATGGCACAACCCCATTAAATTTAGGGGCTGAATCTTTTATAGGGATATATTTATTTGTCAACATTCTTCAACCAACCCTTAATTTTAAGTTATAAAACACAATTAGTATAAGTTTTTTCCTTAACATGATGTTATTTTATTCGAAACTGCAACAAGCAAAACAACACTAAACAACTATGTTGTAAATGATAACATTAATCAGAAATCCGACGAAGTTATGTAAATAATAGGCAATAGTTGGAACAACCAAAACAAGGGTTAATAGACAAAGAAGTTACTATACTTTCCCAAAAAGTTCGCCTAAGTTACTCAACTTTCATTTTGTTCACTTAGGTTACTGAACTTTTGATAAACATACACCCCCATAATTTCAATGTTAATCCGAGCAACCTGGACGTATATTTTTAGGTAAGTTAAGTAACATAAATGTCATGTTTTTACAAGTTCAATGATGTTTACGTATATTTTTGCAAGTTGAGTAACCTCAAATGTCATGTTTCATAAGTTTAGTAACCTAAGTGAACAAAATGAAAGTTTAGTAACTTAGGCGAACTTTTTGGGAAAGTATAGTAACTTCTTTGTATAATAACCCACCAAAACAGTATCGAACAACTATCAAAATAAAAATGTTTCTTCCAACAATACCTTAAAGCTCCCCGCCCAACGGGCGGGCCTTGAAACTAGTAAGGAGTATAAAGTCAAATGAGGTATTTGTTTATTTTTTAAAGTTATTTAAAAAATGGAAACTTATAAGTTTACACTTAAGTCCATGTAAGTTATTTAAAATTACACCACTAAAGTTTTATTAATTATTTCATTTTTTTAAAGTTTTTTTATCACATTTTTGACATATATATTTTTTGGTGGTTTTTTCATTCTACACGTTTTTTTTTCAATTTTGACCAAATTAAATTCAATTTTGATTTTTTATTAACCAATCAGATTACACGATTTTGCCTACATTTCAAATCCCAACGACCTGATTGGTCTAATTTTTTAGTCTATAAAATCGATTTGCCTAAAAAACTCCAAAATAATGTAATTATTTTATTATACAAAAGATAGAGTAAATTGAAAATGTCGTTTTGTGGCTTAGTCAAATTGCAGGCATACGTAGTCCTTACAATTTTAAAAGTGTAGGCGTAGTCATCACGGAGTACTTTGGTGCACGATTATCGTTCATGTAAGGACTACGCCTGCACGTTTGAAGTTTATAAAACGAAAAGTTCTATGAGTTGTGATGTGTTGTGACAAAGATGACAACTACAACAATTCCCTCACGCGTGAGAATGATGAGGTAATGCGATGGCGCTTGACATATGAGTCCAATTGTGAGGACTCACCCCACTACGACCAGCCTTATAACTCTTGGTGTCTTAGCTGGTGGCTTGCGACATCCGGGAACAACCGACAAGACGGCATCACAACGACACCGAATCTCACACCGTCAGGTATGACGCCACTATTATAAGGAAAAGTGATAACGTGACAACACTTTACACGACGACACCAGCAAGACGACACCACGGTACCTGATGCCCTTGCAGCTTTGGATACGTTAAACTTTTTAATCCGATTAAAACAAACAAATATACCTGTGCGTTTCACCAACGCACCCTAAAGCCCAAAAATAAAAGTAAAAAAAGTAAACACACACGAAACAAAACCCTCACACAACCACTCTCTATCGCCGCCGCCGTCACACCATCACCGTCGCAACTTCCGGCGATCTCATCGTCTTTGATTCCGTATAACCTCTAACTTACTCATACTTCATATATTCTTATTTTTTTACTTTACGGATTTATTTAATCATTATCGTGTCAAATTTAGGCCTTATATTCATATATTTTACGGTCAGGTCTTAGGTTTAAGTTCTATCAGTGTAGATGTGTTTGCGTTTTATTTATCGCTTTCGATGTCGAATATAGGGCTTGTATTTATACGTGAGCTACATAGAATTATGGATTGTGTGGGATATGTTGAGTGAATGTAGCTTTTGATGTTATTGTGTTACGATCGATAATCCTGTAGTTATACATATGATAGTAGAGAGAATACGCGTTTGATTTGTTGGTTTCTATATAGGGCTTGTATTGTGTGCTAAGTACAGTGGGCTTGTATTTTTGGATGTTACTGTGTTACGATTGATAATGCACTAGTTAAAATTTGAGTGTTAGGTTATTATGTTTAGTTGTACTGGTCTAGATGTATTCACGTTCGATTTAACGTATATAGTTTTGATGTTATTGCGCTAAGGTTGATAATGCAGTAGTTAGGGTAATATTTTAGTGGTAGAGATGGATTTGCGTGAAGTACAGTGACTTGTTGATGATAGAGTAGAAGCTAACTGTTAATATGTTATAATTTTAATGTTGCTGTGGTACTGTTGAGGGTTTCTATTGGTGTGTGAAGTGAACTGAGTTAAAGATTAGACGCTAGCTACAAACGTATTATATTTACGATTTTTTTTAATGTGATTGATAAGGCACTAACTGAAGTTAAGTTCGAGTGGTAGAAATGTATTTGCGTGTGACTTATTGGTTTTTATGTCAATTGAGGCTTGTACTGATGTGCGAAGTACAGTGAGTTATAGATTAGATGTGGCCTTTTAATTTGTTAGAATTCTGATGTAAATTTTGTTATTGTACTAACCACTAAGATTGATATTGCAGTAGTGATAAGCTTATTGCGAGTTCTTAGGTTGTCGCTACATTTGATTAGAAAACAAGGGAACATAGATTGGGATGATTTTGGTTGGCAATATATATGTGAATGGCGCGGAGGCACACTTGAGATGAGAGTTTTTTTTTTCTTTCCGATTTGAGATCGTGAGAAAGGGTAGATTTTGAGTTGACTGCAGTCAGATGTGTTGACAATATTTATACTATTGCGGATTTCAGTAATCTTTGGCATCTTTGGGACCATTGGTTTCTTCTTTTAAGGTCAACCCATAAAAGCTTGGCTCACTTATGATATTGAATTGACTGAAGTCAGCGCTGTTGATAACATTTATATACTCTTGTGTTATACTGCTTGATTTAATGACTACTTGCAAGTGTTATTAACATGTAAATTATTATTGCATCTTGTCAGAAAGCAAACAAGGAAGAGGAATCATGTTGGACATAAATCTGTTTAGGGAGGAAAAAGGATACAATCCTGAAATCATACGCGAATCACAGCGTCGTCGTTTTAAGCCCGTTGAAATCGTTGATGAAATTATTCTTCTTGATAAAGAGTGGCGACAACGTAAGTATTCTCTTACCTGATATAAGGCCTTCTAATTTAGAGGACTAAAAGATAAGGATAAACAGTATATAATATATACGCAATCACACGATTCTATTCATGTTTTGATTTTCAGGTCAATTTGAGCTGGAACAGTTGCGAAAAGATTTTAACAAGCTCAACAAAGAAGTAGCCAAACTCAGGATTGTAAGTCCTTTTAATATGTTCAATGATTTTACTGAATGTCTTGTCTAACTACTGGTATATTTGATATAAGGTCACTAATTGTATCTAAAGAATCAGTAGCATATCCTTTTACTTTTAGACTACTGGATTCAAAATTTTTGTATTAAAACCAAGACATTTAAGATATAACCAACATATTTAATTTGATGGTGAAAATACTTTGAACTTGAACTCTATGCGGTTTCTCTTGATTCAGATGGAAATAAATTATAAGTTTTAATAGGTTGATGAAATTATAATGTACAGATTTCTACTCTATAAAAAATGGTAGTTTTACTCGCTATATTATTTAACCTCATAAAGCACAAAACGATGTTGGAATTGCAAAGTACAACTTGGCAGCTTTGACCCATTTACATATCAATGAGCATTTGGGGTTTAATCTAATATTCTAATCTCTTATGGGTAAATGGGTAATGTCAGAAAAATTAGTTGAAAAGAAAACTGGTCAAACGGGTCAAAAGTTTTTAAAGCTATTTTAGCACAAAACCTATTAATTGTATTATTTAAGTTATTATGTTCATATTGAAGCAGCCACCTAAGCCGCGGTGGTGCCCATTTTGCCATCTTTATACAACATGTGCAAGTGTATCTGATTTTTGAACTTGTTTCTTTTGAAGTCTGGAGGAGATGCCAGTGCCATGATGCAAGATGCAGATAGAAACAGGGATTCAATCTCAGCGAAGGATGCGGAGGTTCAGGAAGCCAAAGCAGCATTATTTGAAAAGTTGGAGAAAGTCGGGAACCTCGTTCACGACTCGGTTCCTGTTAGCAAGGATGAGGTGGACATGATTTTTTATTTGTTCATTTATAATATTTCTGTAAATTGCATGTCTAGCTCATAAGAATGATAATCCTCTATTCATTATGCATTTTCTTCATGGTGGTTTAACATTATCATCCTTGTCTTGATTAATTTAGGAAAACAACGCTGTTGTGCGGACATGGGGGGAGAAAAGAGTAGAGCCAAAACTAAAAAATCATGTTGAGCTTGTGGAACTTCTTGAAATTGCTGATTTGAAAAAAGGTATTATACTTTTCTAATTCGATTAGTGTTTTTTAAGATGCATATATATTATAATAAAAAAATTCACCCAATATATGATATGATCATGGGAAAAAAAGGTACTACATACTTGGTAAAATATTGTTTATACGAACTTTATAAGTTATAACTTATGAATTTTAAGTTTTACTTAACTGAGTTGCTGATGATCCTTTTTTATATATTCAGGTGCTAATGTAGCTGGTGGCAGAGGCTATTATCTAGCAGGAGTTGGTGTGCGTTTGAATCAAGCTCTTATAAATTTTGGTCTTGATTTTCTGGAGAAGAAGGGTTACAAAGCATTGCAGACTCCATTCTTCATGAGGAAAGATATTATGGCAAAGTGTGCTCAATTGGCCCAATTTGACGAAGAACTTTACAAGGTAACATCGAGTGATTTGCCTACTTGCTTGCTTGTTTGCATACGTATCTTGGTGATCTTACTTATAAGTGAAGATCTTGCAAGCTTTTGATGATAATACGAGACACATATATAGATGCTAATATGCTTTTAGACTGTTTATTCATGTGTACTCTCTGTGCGGCTTGTTCTACCTGCTACAAAAGAATATTTTTTCACTAAATGTTATTCATTGCTTTATTGCAACTGAGTTAATCATGCGTATGTGATTTTTCTCTTTGATAGGTTACTGGTGAGGGAGATGATAAGTATCTGATTGCTACTGCTGAACAGCCACTATGTTCTTATCACATAGATGATTGGATTCATCCCACTGCGCTACCAATAAAGTAAACACCTATATCCTTTGCAAAAAAAAAGTTCAGCATCTTAATTAAAGTTATATGCTAGAGGTGGCGATTGTGACCTTATTTATAATCTGATTGGGTTGATTTTTTTTTAGTCTCAAACGGGTAATGTAGAAAATATTAGCTAAAAAGAAAGTGGGCCTTAAGTTTCCATATTGTTGGTACCTAAGACCTTTTAAATCTTTTGCGTTATAATTTTTGAGTATTTGACACATTGATTATGTAAATTTTGTTTCATTAGGACAATAAGTGTTACAGGTCAACTAAACACGACCCATTTGATATGCTAAACGACCCACCCAGCCCTACCAGTTTGCCACCTCTGGTACATAAATATTTTCTTTTGGTTGTATAAACTGAAACATTTGTCAGGTATGCTGGATATTCATCGTGCTTCCGTAAAGAGGCTGGTTCACATGGCCGAGACACTCTTGGAATATTCAGAGTTCATCAATTTGAAAAAGTTGAACAATTTGTCATCACTAGCCCAAATGATAATGATTCTTGGAAGGCGATTGAGGAGATGATCACAAACTCTGAGGAGTTTTATCAGCTGGTAAGTATTCTTTGAGAGCCATAACAAATTGACACACCAAAGTGATTAGTTTTTGTCTGTGCTCATAAAAAGTTGAACAATTGGGTTAACAATATCCACAACTCAGTAAAACCAAAATTAGTATTGATAAGCGTATTTTTTTCTGTTATAATTGTAGTAACACTTTCTTCACTTTTTGTACTACAGCTGAAGTTGCCATATCATGTAGTGGCTATAGTCTCTGGTGCATTAAATGATGCTGCAGCAAAGAAGTATGATTTGGAAGCATGGTTTCCTGCATCCGCCACTTACAGAGAACTGGTGTCATGCTCAAACTGCACTGATTACCAGTCAAGAAAGTTGGAAATCCGTTTTGGACAAAAGAAGGTTTGTTTGCTTTTAACTATGATCTTATGCAACATAAAGGTCCTACAGAATCAGCTAGAAGAACCTAATATTTTATAGCTATATAATTAGGAGTAAAGTAAAACCATTGTCTAATTGTTAAAAAATGATATATGAAAAAGTAGCTGTAGATCCTATATTATTTTCGTAAAAACTGAAGAACTTCAAGATATTACTTGATTCATTGTCTGTGCATGACATGGTTAGTATTGATTTAGGTCTATTTTTGTTTGTCATTACTCATTATAAAGCAGCATTCTAGATATCTGAGAACTGAACACTAGTTAAACTATGTTTAATTGCAGTTGATGTTTTTCACAGTATTTGAAAATAATTAGTGTTCCATGTGTGATTGCCAAAACCTGGATTATATATATTGGAATCTTTTTATTTCAGTAACAAACCAAAACGATTTTTAGGAAGTTTTTGACCTCTTTAAACCGTTGGAACTTTTTCACCTATCTTTTCAAGCTACTTTTTTTTGCCCTTGTAAGCGAGAAACAAAAATTCAAACGGATCTCATCCATAAGTGGGTCAAATTTGCAAACTTGACATAACAAATTTCCGACAATATCCGCTTTTTGCTGATTTTGAGTTGTTATTTTTCATGTAACAGGGCAATGATCAGATCAAGCAATACTGCCATCTCTTAAACTCTACTCTCACAGCAACCGAGAGGACTCTATGCTGCATCCTTGAAGAACTACAGACGGCAGAAGGTGTAAAATACCAGAAGTCGTACACCTATATGTGGTGGCAATACTTCGTTCCTGCTCCCCGTTAAAGAAAAAAAAGAGAAGAAACCAAAGGCATAGTTATTTGAAGGTATATCACTTGATAGATACCAGCATGTCCTATTGGTATCCTTTTTGTTTGTATCATCAAATGAGATGATGTTGCAAAGATGATAAAGAACCGTCTTATTTTGATAGAATTGCTCGTCTTTTATTAATATTGATACTTGTCAATTTGAACGAAGTTTATGACCAAGAATGATAATGCTTGTGTTTGTGCTTTTGCTACAGTGTTAGTTATCGTATGAAATTTACGTTGATGATTTCATAATTACATATAAGCTTTACCCTTGACCTATTCTATTTGGTTATCCTATTATTTACACAGGATAACCTGAGTTTGTAAGGTTAATTCTAACCTCAGTCGATGTAATTTTTAGTTTTTTGCCAAAAAAATTAGAAATCTTGAGCATCAGCATGTAGGTTCTAGATCCAAGTGGTAGTTTAGGGGACTTCAGCTCTTGTTTTTGAGAAATGACCCGATCTAGCCCATTCCTCAAATGAAGTTTTTATCTGATCTACCAAATTTTTTTACTTCTGGTTCCGGCGAACGAATAATCATTGAGTCCTCTTCTTTCCAGACAACACATACAGTGAAATAGTTGCTGAATCTCGGGAGACATATTTCTATTATATAATTAGTTTCTTTCTCTTCATCTCCCATCTATCTATTTTCTTTAGTTATTCACTAGAGCAATTATGATATGGAAGTCCAACACCAATACTTCCTGCAGAATGGATGCATGCGAAGCAGGTGACATGGATTCCAGGTCAACAAGGTCAGCCTACTTTGGAATGGATGAGATTGTTGTGGAGTTATTTAAAATCACATTGTGACGATCTTTCTCTATTTTCTAAGTGGCCTATTTTACCCGTTGGAAATAATCATCTCTTGCAACTTGTTGAGAATTCTTATGTTTAATTGATAGATGATTTTTTGGTTGATGGAAAATATGTCTTATGTTGCTAAAAGTTAGGTCAATTCATAGATTGGCATTGTCTTTCTTTTGTAAGTGGTTAGGTTTGGTGCTTTTTGTCTGCTATGGAAACTCGCGGATGTGGGATTTCCCCCACATTCAGGGGGACTAAGACGTGTTTTTTTTGTGTAAAGTTACGGGGCTAAAAAACCCTGTACCAAAAAACTTAAGAAAGGATGTTTATTATATGAGGCATGATCTTCAACCAGAACAATCCACTTTGTATAAATTTAGTGCAGCCTTAGCCTCCAACGGACAAGTGGCGCCGGCCAACCCGTGTTCTATCCGGCCAATCCCAGTCAAAACCCGGCCCTCTGTTCAAAAACCCGGTGAAACGGTCAAAATAGGTTCATATCCGAGCAACACCCAAACCCAAAATAGGTCATACCCGAGCAAACCCGAGCAAACCCGGCCAAACCGCCAAATCAAGTAAAATCCGCCCAAACCCGGTCAAACCCGCCCAAACCCGGCGTAACCATTGATCTTACAAGTAATACATTAGCCGAGAATGTAAAACAGATTCTTTAACTAAAGCTGTCAATTGCAAAGAAAGTAGTCGACTTTAATAGTTTATCGGTCCTTTTAGAAAATGATGGCACATCCAAGGTAAATACTGCAGTCTCTCGTCGTTCAAATGACTGGGGGTTAAGCTTTTGCTGACCAAATCTATGAGGGTCTGTATGCGGCCACATAAAATCTTTTTTGGTGTAACGATTACAAGGATTGTGGGCACGATCACACAAAGTGCAGTTGAACATTAACATTCACCGTAACCATGTTAGGCATTATGGGTATGCCTAAAAAAACTCTCTAGGTGGAGATTTTTGGCCGCCACCCCTTCCTCTTTTCCGGCCAAATATCCTCCCTCTAATCGTTATCTCTGCCCTTTCTGGGTATGCAAGACGGTTAGTGTGGTTGTGTTTTCTTCTAAGGGGTGGTGGGTCGGGTCTATTATTGCTGAATCATCTATAAATCTCCATCATATCGTCTTTATTAAAAAACCCTAGCGGTGCAAATATTAATGTGATTATCCATTAACGATTCCTAATTCTGGGATTCGTCTATGTGCTGATTGGGTTTATGTTACACTATCATTGATCTATCTATTGCTTTTGTTGATTTGGGTTGATTTCAAGATTCGTTAAAGAAGAACGAAACCCTAACCGTTAGGGTTTGGTTATTATTGTCGTTTGATGTAATCCGTTTACAAGTATTATCTTGTTTGTTGTTTGATTATTATCAGTGGGTTAAGAGAGAAGAAAGATTATGGACGTTAGGGTTTTCAGGATCGCATTGTTTTGAATTTGATTATGGTCTGATTCGTGCTGCGTAGAGTCACTACCTATCAAGATTATTATTTTTCACTTTCCTGGAAATAATAATAGAGGCTGAATTGGATCGGGATCTGGTTTGGGGCTGATTTGAATTCTCCAAGATTGTTAGGGTTTCATAGCTAAAACCCTAATATTATGGTTTGGCTCTTTTTCGATATTTATTGCTTGATTACTCTATGTAATGGAAGCATGAGGAACCTGCTTTTGCTGGGTTGCTTTGGATGTCGTGCTCATGTTTTTGGTGTGATGATGATGGAACCTTAATTAGCTGTTAGATGTATACCTTAATTATTTAGGGTTTGTTTTTGTTTCGTCACCTATTTTCAAAACATGGTATGTTCGTATGTGCTATAGGCTGCAAGCGACCTGGTTAACTTTGTCTTGGTTTTGATCTTTGATCAAACAAGTCATAGGAGTTTGTTTCGTGGATTATTGTTAGGGTTTGCTTTGCGGTGTGGTTTGTCGTGATCCATTCATGTGGGATCTGGGAAGTTACTCTTTTGCATCTGTAATGGCTGAGTGGAATGTGGTAATTACATGTTATGGGTGAGCTCAGTACAAGATGCTATTATGGGTAAATGAAGACGTGGTTGCTGTGATTTTGGAGGTTGGATGTTTGGTATAGCGTTGTATTACCATGATCAGGTTATTAGTGTTATTAAACCTTATTCAGGGTTGTTAAGGGTGATACAGTTATTACTATCTATTCGTCCTGGTATGATCATGGATTCTCTTGGATTGTATCTATAGAAGTTAGCCACGAAGGCTATTTGGAAGTTTTTGGAAATAATCTATGACTATGAAGGTTTATGCTACAGTTTTGTTTCTGAGTTGATGAAGCTTTGAAAGTTAAGACGGACGACGAGGCTCAAGATTAATGACTACACATTAGTTGTTAGGAGGTTTTGTTACTTTCTAGTTTAGTCATTTGATTGGTGCGTCTTTCTTATGTAGGGAGTTATTAGTAGCACGTTGTTGCTTGTAATTGTCCTTTTTGGACTAAGATAAAGGACGTCACCCTTATCCTTTGTGCTTCAACGTTTTTTGGTGTAATATATTTACCGGGGAAACCCTTTACCAAAAAGAAAACCATGTTAGGCATTCCTTTTTGGCAAAAGTTCCAAAGTTAATAATCTTAGTCACTGAGTTGTACGAGTTTGTTGCCTCAAAATAAGAGGTAAAAAAAAATAGTCCATACAAGTACAACGGTATCTAATTAAAAGTTCAAACTGCTGTCTTATTTTGAAGATTGCATCTTCAAGAAAAAAATATTTATTATAACAACCGGTGGTGTTCATTATGACGCTCACAAATTTTACGACTGATGCATCTCCCTGTAGTTTCACTAGCAATGTGTTGCAACTTACAGTTACCAACCTTTGTTATAAACAACTTGTCAACCTTAGAAATCAAAATCTTCAACTGTTGAAAAGCAATCCAAACTAAACGCTCTAAAGTTCCAGATGAGGGACATTAGCGAAACAAAATGACACGATGATAGGCCCAACCATGTCACCAAGCAAACATCCTACAAAACAACACAAAGATATTAAGAATAACAAATTTTAAGGGGTGTATTTGTATGTGTGTTTTGAAAAAAGATTACATGATTCGAATCGCACACTGAATAGTTGAACATAAACGAACTACATATTACAGTGTTTTGAACTTTTAATGTGGTTCTAATGTTTAAATTTGTAATAAGTGAACAGTTAGATGTTGCTTTGTTCAAAATAAGCTGTTTTGTTCAAAATCAGATGTTTTGCAGACTATGTTAAAAACGAAAATTAGAGTCAGACTATGTTAAAAAGGGTAATAAGTACTTCTAATTTACTTGACCTGACAGGGTTATCTGATAATCCCCCACATATTCACGCGAGTTAATTGCACCAAAATGTCGTTTATTTCCACTTATGTTCTACATTATACTTGTTTTTTTTAACCATTGCAGGCAGAATACTTGCATTTTGATGCTATTGCAGGTAATTTAAGTCATCAATTGGTATAGAGAGGCAAAGGTGTTTTCTGTTTTAGGGCAATTATTGTAAATATGATTTGCATCAAAATGCAAGAACGCTACATACAATGGGGAAACAAAACGAACGATGTTATATATATTGCTAAAAGATTAATTTATATTTACATTTTGGTAAGATTAGTTCTGATCATATGATCCCAACATCAAAAATTAAGGTGCAAAAATCTTATAATCAGTCTCGAAACACGTTTCCATACACCCCTAAAAACAATCAAACATGCATGACGAGTCGTATGGTGCTTACCAAGTGATTGACCAGTTTTTGGGCGTAAGAGGGTTGCACCGATCCCGGCTCCTATGGAGGCAAAAACTAGTGATGCACCACATCTAACCGTAATACCGCACACCCTTTTACCAAGAACTTTGGCTCGTTCTCCTTTGTAAACAACAATATCAACATCTTCCCCTTCATTTTCAGTTTTTGCGATGTCACGAACACAGCGGTAACATTCAATCCCAACTTGAACCAGCCATGATGCTGCGACTCCTAGAAAGTGGCCTGCTCACCCAAATTAAAGTTTTTAGATAACTAAATGACGATAAGAATAATTCTTTTTATATGTCATATATGAAAACAAATTAAAAGTTATACATAACTGACCTCTAAATGTTGTTCTGCCAACACAAAAGGTGTAAGTATAAAATGGCATCCCCCTGTTAGATTTGCGCAATGCAGACTTTGGGACATCTAGCATGAACAAAAACATTATTGGTCATTCAATAGTATATTATATTATATAAAGTTAACATGTTGCGGTAAAGAAAGGGTGTATACCTTTAAGAAGCTTCCACGCAGCACGTTGGGAGAAATAGTGAACAGCAAATCGTTCTAGGACACGTCTAGTAGTAACAACACTAGTCTGATGTAACACGTCAAGTTTAGATTAAGAATAGGAAAAAAAATACTCATAACACAAAATGCTCTTAAGCTTAAGAAACTTTTAGTTTAAACAAACAAACAAACAATTTGACACTTACTTCACGTAGGATTTGCTTTAATGATTTCTTGAAGGGTACAACCAAATCCACATGACGCTCATCATCGGGTAGGAAATCATTGTCATCATCTTCAACCTTAGGTTGCAAAAGAGGCAAATAGTACAATAAGAAAGACCTTATTGTAGTCAACGCAAGTGGTTTCATCTGGAAAGCTGAAAACAATGGTTTAAGCTCAATGGAATATTCTTTGGTCATATAGTTTAAAGTATCGTGACGGAATATGGTCTCAGATGCGGTTCTCATGCTAGTGAGGTAATCTTCAGTGAAAACAGGGGACGTAGGACCCGCATCACAAGAAGCAAGTCTTCTTCCATCAACCCTGTTTCATTGACATTATATAGCATTAGTAACTTAATAAAGTTGTGATAGTCCTTGATTTTCATCATATAACTTACAAAATAAAATTAGCTATCCATGGCTCAAAATTAGGATTAATTGCATCAAAATGCAACATATTTTCACCTTTTGTTATTGCATATAATAGACGTTTTCTCGATGTACGTAGAATACTTGCTATTTCTATACATTCTTATGAAAATAATTGCACTAAAGTGAAACGCACTTTCCTTTTGTTACCAATTGATGCAGTGTAATTACATACAATGGCATCAAAATGTAGTATGTTACATACAGTAAAAAAGAAAACCAAAGCATGTTGGATACAATGACAAAAAGGGGATAGCATGTTAAATTCTAATGCAATTAACCTACACTATATGCATATGAAGTCTCCGGAATCAATTAACAATGCAATCCTCAATTAACCCTAAGAATTACATGTATGAGCACCAATGAGTCGAATAGTAAAGGAGTCCTTGATTCTCTAAAATGTGATAAAATCACACATAAACTAGATCGAATGACCATCATCATAATGAAAAACGGACTCAGGGGGTGTTTGGGATTGCTTATTAAACGCATTTTCTTTCTAGGGACTTTTGGGAGGTAAATTAACAGTCTCGGAAAGATTGTCAGGTTGATTAGCAAGTCAAAACGTGTAACTTTGGTAATGTTTGAAACAGAAGAACTTATAACATATCGTTCAAAAAACTCATCTCTTTTTATAAAATACTAGTGTGTCATATCACATCTAATTAGAATGATGTATGTGGTTTTCTGTTTTTAACCCGTTGGAGATAAAAACATGATCTGAATTGACCCATTTATAACTATACCTATACTTTAATATTTGCATTTCAATCTTTTTGGTAATTCAACCATCAGGCGTTCCCTGCTGGTTCTGGTCCGTTGGTTCAAACTACTTGCATGTTCACATATGTCGAACCAAAACCTAATTCTCTTTGGATGATTAGAGGTTCTGAGAGTTATATATGACATTTTTTATTTTTCCTACTTACCGTGGCAAGTAAATTTGCATTTTTCCTACCCTTTTGCAAGGAAAGGTCAACATTTCATCCGTATTCTACAGGTACAGTACTCGAGTCTTTTGAAGTCTTTCAAATGCACGTTCAAATCCGTTTATACTAAAACACATTTCATTATTATTATTCTTGGCAATTTGGTGATGCTAGTGGCATCCACTAGATAAACAGTTCCAAAAAGATATTTCAGAAAGCTTATATTAACAGCTTATACTTTGTATGAAAAAAGACAATAGCCTATACAGTTTCAAAACACAATGCTTACTTCAAAAAAGTTCAATCTTTCTCAGATAAGTTAGTTTAAAACAGCTTATATGGCTACTTAAGAACACTCAAAAGTGCTTATTTTTGGCTGAATCAACTCCAATACCAATACAAAAGCCTATACAGTTCCAACAATCAACCCTAGATCACATTCCAGAACGACAATCGTTTTGAAATAATCAAATAAGTTGTCTAAAACCCAAAAGCACCTTATCTAACTATTCCCAGCCTGCTTATAATCATTATCAGTTGCATCAAAATCATATTCCACACATAAAAATCACAACTTAATGAAAATCTGAACTTTATAACATGAACACATAACTTAAATATAATATCAGGATTGACTAATCAGCTTACTTCAAAAAGGTTGATAGAACACCTTATTTGGCTATTTACAAACATTTAAAGGTGTTTCTTATTGGCTGAATCATACTTTACACATAAAAACCTATTTCAACCCTAAATCACATTCCATGCATAAAAACAAAATCTTTAAATCAAAGCAATGATAAAAATCAAAACCTATATAACATAAACACACAATTAAACATGGGATTGACATCAAAAAGGTTCATAAAACAGTTTATTTGGCTAATTACAAACATTTAAAAGGGCTTATTATTGGCTGAATCATATTTTACACATAAAAACCTATTTCAACCCTAAATCACATTCCACACATAAAAGCCAAATCTTTAAGCCAAATCAACAATAAAAATCAAAACTTTATAGCATAAACACATAACTTAAACATGGGATTGTTTTATCAGCTTACTTCAAAAAGGTTCAGACAACAGCTTATTTCTGGGGGTGTTTGTTTAAGCTTATGTGTGGGCTTATGAGCTTATTTGTTTTTCGATTTATATTGCATAAGCCCCAAATTTCCGGCTTATTTTGAAACTTGTGGGCTTACATAGGCATATAAGTTTATTATGATATGATAAACTTATATAAGCCCATAAGTCTCAAAATAAGCCAGCAAATTGAGGCTTATGAAATATAAGAGAAATCAAATAAGCTCATAAGGCCACATATAAGCCCAAAAAAACACCACCTACAAACATCTAAAAGTGCTTATTATTGGCTGAATCATAAAAATCTACCCAAGTGCCTATTTCAACCCTAAATCACATTCCACGCATAAAAACCAAATCTTTAAACCAACCCAATGATAAAAATCAAAACTTTACACCAAATCAACAATAAAAAGTAAAACTTTATAACATAAACACAAAAACTAAACATGGGATTGACTACAAAAAGGTTCATAAAACAGGTTATTTGGCTATTGGTTAACCGTATTCTGAAACACGGAAAAAAAATCATACAAACATTTAAAAGTGCTTATTATTGGCTGAACCATAAGAATCTACCCAAGTACCTATTTCAACCCTTAATCACATTTTACACATAAAAATCAAAACTTTATATAAAAAAACACATAACTTAAATCACATTTTACACATAATACTACTACGTATTAGGATTGACTAATCACCGTACTTCAAAAAGGTTCATAAAATATAGAAACATGTAAAAGTGCATATTAATGGCTGAATCATAAAAATCTACCCAAGTGCCTATTTCAACCCTAAATCACATTTTACACATAATACTACTACGTATTAGGATTGACTAATCACCGTACTTCAAAAAGGTTCATAAAACAGGTTATTTGGTTATATACAAACATGTAAAAGTGCATATTAATGGCTGAATCATAAAAATCTACCCAAGTGCCTATTTCAACCCTAAAGCCATTTGATGACTATCAAATCTTGGGGTATTTTTCGCTATATCCCATAATACACCGAATCTCCCCGCCATTGTTAACAACTATCAAATCAATTTGGCTTTCTTTGTGGGTATTGAACCGATCGAATCTTTATTTATCCAAAAGGGTCTTCAAATGAGTGACGGTTTGAATCTGATGATGATGATGGGTATTATTGAGTTCTGAGTGTTCTAAAAGCGCGTTAAGAGGTGAGGCGTCGCCTCCACGTTACAAAATGAACTTTGGGTCGGCTCCGGGCGTGGAGTAGGATAAGAGGTGAAAAGGCGGGCAAAGACGCAAGGAGCGACGAGTTTTTTTTAAGAGTTTAGAGGATTTACTAATATTTAGGGTTTTACTAATATTTTGGATTTTGGCTTGGATTTACTAATGCTTATCACTCATATAATTATGCAATATGATAAAAAATCTATAAATCTATAAATAAATATTTGTTGCCGCTTTAAGTCACGCCTTAAAAACGACATGCCACTACGCCTTGCGCTAAAGTTTAAGGCTTGGTCATGTCGTCACGCCACGCCTCACGCTATCTATAACCTTGGTTCTGATCGACACAAAGTACAATCAAGTGGTAAAAGTCGTTTGTTTGTTTAAGGGTGTGTTTGGTTTTTTTCATAAAATGTTAATTGCATAAATGGTCCTTGAGGTGAACCGAGTTTAACGAAAATGGTCCCTAAACTATTTTTTTCCCGGATCATCTTCCTGTGGTTTTGACCCGTATCGAGTTTGGTCCCTAAACTTTTAATAACTTGTTTACTAAGTTTATATTTTATAAAAAAAGTATGTTTAATGGTATGTTTAATGGTATGTTTTTGTAATTTTTATATGCAAAAAAATAAGTATATATATAGATTTAAGTTCATTTGGATACCAAACATTGGGAATCTCAATTTCTTTCTTCGGAGCCGTTTCTTTTCCCGTCCCCCCGCCCTGGCATAGCGCTTCGCTTCCGATTCTTCGGAAGAATCAAGTGACTTCTCCCTTCTTCATTGATCTGGGGGAAAAGGAACTGTCTACCAGTTGGGAAGCTAGACATCAAGTAAGTGGCTTGATGAGGATAACTAAGCTGACACGTCGGAGTTGGCTGCTGGCACAACAGGGTGGTGCCTTACCGCACCGCAGGCGGACGCGCTGGATACCGGGGGACTCATCTCCACCCTTCATCTTCATCTAATCCAATGGATGAGATTAAATTGCCTATTTACACTATAAGGGTATTTTGTACAATATATATATTTATTTTTTGATAAACATCTCATAATACATACACATAGTATGTGTTTTCTATCGCATAATTCTTTTTCTCTCTCTAAAATGATTAAATACACAACAACAAATTCAACATATCAATCGATCAATAATCGATCATCTTATCATCAATGGATCATCTCATTATCTGATTCATTAACATCAGGTTATACATCAGATCTAGATCTGTTGTTATGTTATTATTTTTTAGCTTATTTGATGTGAATAAGCTTATGAATTATCATCATCCAAATTATAAGCTTATAAATCAGCTTATTAACGAATTGTATGAATTTACTGTGCTGAATTATAAGCTAACATATTAGTTGATTGATGTCTGGATTTATAAGCTTATAAATCAGCTTATTTTGACGAATTATATGAATTTTGTTGTGTTTAATTATAAGCTAGCTTATTAGCTTATTTTGATGAATTATCGGGTTTTTGGATTCTATTCAATCAAGTGAGCAAAGGAGTATTTCATAAAATTTTCTAAAATAGTTCATTTGTTAGTGTTAATAAACATTAATAAGTTAATTTGGTGTTTGATGGAATTAAGTTGCTGATATAAGCTGATTTTTAACTTATCAGGTGGCAATAATTAGTTTTTAAGCTGATATGGAATATATCATATGTTATTTTAGCTTAGGTAAATGTGTTTATAATTGAGGTTATTTTGTTTGATATATCATATGTGATATCAAGTGAGCAAAGTATGTTTCGCAAAATTTTCTAGAATAGTTAATTTGTTAGTGTTAATAAGCATTAATAAGTTAATTTGGTGTTTGATTGAATTAAGTTGCTGGTATAAGCTGATATAAAAAAGCAATGTTGCAAAAATGGGCATAGGCGGCCTTGTAATCGCCGATTAATCGCTACTCGGCCATACACCTTGCAAAATAAGGCAAATCGGGTGAAAAATCGGTCTGGTGAAAATTCGGTAAAAAATGGATCAAAAACAGGTCAAATCGGCCTAATT
>BQNB010015381.1:33678-73360 GCA_026074375.1 Tanacetum coccineum
AAAAATTTCAGAAAATATAAGTGTGGCATTCTTAGTGATTCTCAATCATGGATTCTTAAGCATAGGATATTATTACTACATGCCGATATAGGTGGGTAAATATGAAAGGGGAACGTCGGTTGAGACCATTTGGTGTCTCTTTAAGTGTGGTTAACGTCTAGTAAAAACCGGTAAAAATTTCAGAAAATATAAGTGTGGCATTCTTAGTGATTCTCAATCATGGATTCTTAAGCATAGGATATTATTACTACATGCCGATATATATAAATATGTATCTATTTACTCGTACTATGCTACATCATATTATAAGTGTGAGTTTTAATTACGCGCCCCTATTATAGGTCGTGGTTGAGACGTTCTCGTCATTGTTCGTTCGTTGTTGATTCTCTTATCCGATACTTCTACCTAAGGTGAGTTCATAGCCCCACCCTTTTCTTTTCTAATGGTTTTCATAAACTGTTTTCGAGGTGAGAATACATGCTCGTTTACTAAGCAAATTTATTGATTTCCACTACTTAAGCGTTACATGACTAATTTTAATAAAGTTTTTACTTGCTTACTACATGACTTTTAATACATGGTTGTTTACCCATGAATTTACTAAAGCTTGATTTGCTTACTACATGATTTGGGATCACTGAATTCATATATATGAAAACTGAGAGTTTTGAACACATTACTTGTTTTACATTAGACACAAGTTTTTTCCCATTTGTATGCTATTCCATATCATATTATTGCCTAAGTACCATTTGCCATCAAGTCCCTTTTTCTATCATGAACCGTTAGTTACTAGTGTAGTAAACGCGAGTGTTGTGGATAGATCTATCGGGATTGACAATCCCCGTCTGGGCTGTGGTTTCTAGATAACCATTGACGCATTTAACATTTGAGGTATTTCGTATGATGTTTGGCAGCATCTGTATTTCTTTTGGGGCACAAACCTCTAGTACTGGTTTGATTACATTATATTACATGTTAAGGTTCGGTGTCATGAGCTTAGTGCAATAATATATGTTTTGGACGACTGAATTCATTTCGTAGTTACTATTACTTAAATCTTGTAGTCCACTATTGAACATTACTTGATTTATTGAATCACTACTGGGATTTTAGAAATAATACTTTGAAATGTTGTAACGCTACTTTTCTTTCAGAAATATTACTTGAATTATTTCAACACTGCTTTTACCTAAACATGTGAATTCACTCAACAATTTTGTTGACGTTTTTGCATGTATTTTCTCAGGTTATTATATTGCTAGCTGAGCATTGGGAGCATTCGAGTCGCACGGATATATTTTTGAAGGCTTTATTATTTGAATACCATTCAACAAATGTTTTAAAAATGTTTACAATTACATTACAAATGGGACCTTTTGTAACTCTGATATTTTATAAAAATAATCAAATGGTTGACTTTTCAAAACGTCTCACTTAAAGTCGTTTTCTGTAACTTGTGTGTATGAACTATGAAGTAGAACCCCAAGTGGTATTCCGGCGCGTTGTGATTTTGGGGGTGTTACAGATTGGTATCAGAGCACTGGTTATAGAGAACTAGGACGTTTTCAAAACCTAAACTATAGCCGTTTTTCAAAAAAAATTAAGAGTCTTTCACCATTGTCCGATATCCGCGCACTTGCTCCCAGGTAACTTATATGTTCTCTTTTGCATCCCTACTGCTATTACATGGATAATGAGTATATAACACTTAGTTATGACTTCGCTCTCTTACGTCTATCTTATGAAGCCTTACTATTTACCTTATATCGGCCGGTTATATATATATTGACCACTCCGATTATGCGTACTTCTTTTTTTGTTTCTCACTCGGACATCAATCTAGTATCATATAAGGGAGTACCCATACGTATATGAGCAACCTTCTTTTAATCTCTTATGCTCATCTTCTGGTTTGCCGTTATCTAATTATATAGAAGTGATTTGTGTGAGTCTAACTATTCAAGGTCGTTGTGTCGCCTTGGTGTTATGGCTAGCGTGATTTGAAATTTGGATCGGATGAGTACGTCTACTCATGTTATATTGTGATTAGGATCAGAGGGGTACGCCTACCCACATGTTGTGGAATCACTATCTATGTTTTTTAATTGAGCTTGGCTTAATGCGAGTGCTAACCGAAGCCTAAGTGTGAAATCGTCTACGTAATAATAATTACTTACATATGTGTATAGTATTATAGTACGTCTTAATGAGTTCGTTTACTACAATATACTGTGAGCGATGCGACGATCTCCGAAACACTTACGCGACTTTACTTTATTTCCTTTTGATGGTATTGAAATTCAGTGTAGTTTGTCAATTCCGCTAGTTATTTTCTCGATCGACTCCGAGTTTGAACACTCTTCTTATGCTTTTGAATCGCATATATTGCTTCATAATCTATTGTTTTGAAGTCTTCTATTCAATGGAAGTACTACTTTATCTTGTCAACTTGGAACGTGCCGTCTTTTGGCACTTACCTTTGAAACATGATTGACTAACGTCTCATTCTTCTTCTCGTTACTTCCTATGATTTTGAAGAATCATGCCGCTAAGGAGACGCCCATTTACTTAATGTAGCATTTGATCTTGTTGTGATATTTTGTTTTGTGTCGGCCATACTTAACTAGGATGATTTATAATCATCTTATTGAAATGAATTGGGACGCTTCTTCATTTGAATAAGGAAATTATAAACCGCCGAACCATAAGTTCATAAATTCTTCACTTACATGGATTGGGACGCCTCTTTATGTAAGTGACGAATTGTGAATGAGTGGGCTTATGTGCATCCGACATAGCGTGCGTTCGTCCGTACGAATCATTCTTTGGGCTATGAACTCCTTTCGACTCGTAATTTGTTATATGGATTTTTTTTCTGAATGTGTATCGACCGCCGCGAACTTGATAAGCTAATAGTAATGAACATTAACCTCTTCAAGGAATTGATGACTTGTTAAATTCTTCGTTTCCAATGGCTTTTTCTTCGAGTCATGTATTTTATCCTTCCTTTTAAGGATTCTCGCGACATTCAATCTGTTCGCACATGTTCATTGCATATATTTGATGCTTTGAATTTTGTTCATTCGATTTTCGTTGGAAACCTCGACGAAGACTTGTGTATATCCTCACCTTTTCACAAGTAAACCGTAGACGAATAAGGTGAATTGAGCACCGAGACGGCGCTCCCTTAAGGGGTGGATAATGTAACATTTCTGAATTCAAGATCAATATTTAAACCGAGCTCCAAATTTTATTTCCATTTTTTTTGGAATTTATTATTTTTATTTTAGCCGTTTTAACGAAAATCGTCGTTTTAGCTAGTTACGAATCGTGCCTTGAATATTTATCCATTTTAACGTTTGAGAAATCAATAATTTAATATTTTAGCTTCGGGAGCTTATTTATTTTTCATTTTAATATTTTCGACTTTTATCCGCGTTTGGCTGAAACCGCGTCAAAATAGTGTCTTTACAATTTTTAATATTTTAAATACGTGTTTTAAAAACAAATATTGTGGTATAAATGTTTAATATATATATATATATATAGGGTGAGGTTCTTTTCAGAACCAAACAAATGTACAGAACTGCAAGAACAAGTATCAACCAATTAGATTTTTTTCTATAATTATGTTTTTAATTTAATTCAAAAGGGTATATAGGTAAAATTATATTTTGTATTTTTTAAAATTTTTTAATAGTAAAACTTTTTTTTAGCTCCTAAATTTTAGGAATGTTTTTCAAAATAATTTTTTTAGTATGTATAGTTTTGAAAAAATAAGATGCATATGTGTTTTTATTCAAATAATGTAATTATATATATATATATATATATATATTCTATATATCATATATAATATTATAATTTATATATATTATATTTAGTGTTCAATAAAAAAAAACCTATAACGTGTTTTGGTCACAAATATTTTACATGTACCGTATACATTTTAAAACAAAAACATTATACATACCAAAACTAAAATCATGTTACATACAATTCAAATAAAAAATTATACATGTAAATAATAAATGAAAAGTTTCGTTGATGTATAAACGTGTCTAGTAATCTCTAACACGGCCAAATTTGGTGTTATCGTAGATGTACATGTATTTTCCCTCATTAGATACTCGATTTATTTGTATGTATATGTGCATCCGAGTTCATCCATTTGCTCTTATGTTTACGTACTCAAGTTAGTTCATGTGAACTTGTATCTACTGCATGCACTTGTGTCATCATTCTTTACATCTTTATCACAAGTATCTTTTCGCTGGATAGTATGTACAAAATACATGTGCACTCTTTATATTGATCATCAATACTCGTACCTGTAACGAAAATCAACAATTAATAAACGAATTATTTAATCACAACAACTTACAAAACACATATGCACAATCATTTCTTATATCAAATTATGCAAACGAATTTAATCATAACAAGTAGTGTTACACATATGTATAATCTAGCAGAACACGTATGCACACTTACTCATAAGCTATTCTTGGTAAATAAAGTAGCGCCATATCAAAAATTAACTAACAACTAATGTAACACATGTGCAACCTAAGAAAAACCATGTTTTTAGTATTAATTTAATCTATTACAAGCAAAATAACAACAATACTATTTGTTAAATAAAGATTAAAATCACATTCGAAGGGGCACCATGTATTTGAAATCTCCAACAATATAAAAAACCAAAAAGAACTATATATATGCTCTTACTTTTCTTCGTTGATGTGTTATTCGTATATGCATTTGTGTTCTCCATATGCACGTGCGTCAGTGCTCTTAATCATGTAAATTATCTGTATCAAACACAATCTTGTGCTAATATGTCATTTTTTGCATCAAATACTCAATGCACTTGTGCGTTTTTCGTTTAAATCTTTAGAGGTTGTTCGGAGAATAACTCCTTGTAAAACCATACAAAAAGATTGTATACAAAAAAAAACCAAAGTCAAATATATAGTCAACTGCAAAAATAGATGTTGAACTCAGTTACCTATAACGATTTTTAAATACACGTCCTACATAAAAACCACCCAAGTCATGAGATACCTTATACTCTAATTGATCGAAATTATAAATGCTTTCTGGAATTATAAAAAAATAAATTAATATAAAACATCTTATAGTCTTTAAAAAACAAATTACGCCGTACATTCCATGATTCCAAACTTTTCGAATAATAATGTATATGATGTCTTATTATTTTGTATTCCTCTAAACTAAATATATTAGGAATCAAACACATTTTAGTGAATAATGGACAGATGACGCTTGACTATAAAAAAAATACTACCATGACTCATCAAACGATAATTGATTCAAACAAAATTATAAACTATATTAACATAAATTTCCTTTGATTAACCGAACTTGATTGCTGCTTTGTTTAATATTTAACTCCATAGTGGGGATATAACACTAAAATTGAGTGAGATCTTTTTATGGAATAGAGTGCTCAAGATATGGAACGAAGTAATTGGATGTTCTAGCGGCAATCAAGTGAAAGTGAATAAATTAAACCCTAAATGATATGCAGTTCAGTTTCTAAAACTAGATCCAATAGAAATCGGCTATTATCTTGATAGTGGTCGATCATCGTGTAACCAATGACAAAATGTAAAACTTACGATATTGACCATTAAGTAATTATAAACTAATAATTAATTAAAGGTTTGGTGACACATAACTCTAGATTGAGATTTGGTTGAGACATAGTTCTCGCATTTCATCGAAAATCCAACAGCTACACACTTAAAGTAACAATAAAACCAAATAAAATTGGAAGCGAACTCGCCCATCGGGCGGGTTACGTAGCTAGTATATATATATATATAACATAACATATAAACCAAACACCCTCTTATTATACTTTTACTCCTACTAAATCCTAAAACAAACACACCTTTATATTTGTATTTCCTCCAACAAAACCAAAAACCAAACATCCCCTTATTTTTTAAAAAGGCTGGGGAGTTAATTTAATCAGAAGTATATTTACCCCCCTTTTATATCATTATCCTACGTTCCTAAAACACATAGTACAAGATATATAAAAAAAATCAACTCTCTGTTTCTTTTCTCTCTAGTTCGACGACACCAACAGCATAACCACCATCACCACCAAAAATCTTCATTCTTGATTCCTAAAATCCATTCCATCCAATCTCAAATCATTCCTACATAAACCCTCATCATCATTTTCAATTAAAATTCACCATGCATGATTTCTATTAAATTCCTGATTTTCCAAGATTTGTGATTTTAGGTTTTTAGTTTAATTAAGGGTGATCAAAGTAACAAGGGTTGGATTATAAGTGTTTAATCAAGTTTTGGTGCAACAAAAATCGGTTCGGATCAATGTTTTTGGAGGGTGTGGTGTTCGGCCAGAAATCAAACCCACAAGGGTTTGATAGTGTTGATTTTCCTTCTCTTGATTTCGCGTTGTAAGCTTCTTATTATTCTTTTTGTATTGTTTAATCGTATATATACTTGCATGTAGGTTGATTGTGCTTAAGAATCCATGAAGTAGCTTGCATGTTGTGGATTTGAGGTTGTTGATGATTGAGATGAATTAGTGTGGGGATTAGACGAGTATTTTGTACTTTGTGTTGCGAATTGATGGTGGATTGAAGAGGTTGAAAGATACCTAATTAGGGCAGAAGGTTTGGGGTCGAATTTAGGTGAGTGAAAATTTTAAAATCTGAGATTGGGCTAGAAAATATGTTAGAGGTTGTAAAGACGAACGTTTCGGTATAAGAACCGAGTTCTAACTCTTAAAAACGAATATTTGGCGTCCGTTAGAAATTTGGAAAAGTGTAAATGTCAAATTCTGCACTCGTCATTTTAGGCAGAATTTTGAGTCGACTTGCACGTACCATAACTTGGTCATTTTAAAAGCTTTTATTGGTTTTCTGGTGCCTAAAACTAAATTCGTCGAACATACTTTCCAATGGTTTAGGCCTCATCGATTTTCAGTACCTATAGGTTAGTCAAAAGTGAATTGCAAAACAAGTTGTCAAAACTGTGATTCTGGTCCAGAATTTAGACTGTAAAGATGCAGTGAGCAGGCGGGTCAAAACTTAATATTTTTTGACGAAATTCACACAGTAGCATCTTCATAATGTGTATGTGCTTCCTGAATTTTTCCAGATTTTTCTGGAAAGATTAGAGGCGCCTAATGGTGTCCAACTTTTGCAAAGTCCAGCAGACCCTGTTTTGGGATATGTTGCGTTAGCGTATTTTTAAAAAATAGTTATAAGTGTCTATAATTTTTGGGAAGGCTACTGAGGTTTAATAACATATATAGGTGGGTAAATATGAATGGGGAACGTCGGTTGAGACCATTTGGTGTCTCTTTAAGTGTGGTTAACGTCTAGTAAAAACCGGTAAAAATTTCAGAAAATATAAGTGTAGCATTCTTAGTGATTCTCAATCATGGATTCTTAAGCATAGGATATTATTACTACATGCCGATATATATAAATATGTATCTATTTACTCATACTATGTTACATCATATTATAAGTGTGAGTTTTAATTACGCGCCCCTATTATAGGTCGTGGTTGAGACGTTCTCGTCATTGTTCGTTCGTTGTCGATTCTCTTATCCGATACTTCTACCTAAGGTGAGTTCATAGCCCCACCCTTTTCTTTTCTAATGGTTTTCATAAACTGTTTTCGGGGTGAGAATACATGCTCGTTTACTAAGCAAATTTATTGATTTCTACTACTTAAGCGTTACATGACTAATTTTACTAAAGTTTTTACTTGCTTACTACATGACTTTTAATACATGGTTGTTTACCCATGAATTTACTAAAGCTTGATTTGCTTACTACATGATTTGAGATCACTGAATTCATATATATGAAAACTGAGAGTTTTGAACACATTACTTGTTTTACATTGGACACAAGTGTTTTCCCATTTGTATGCTATTCCAGATCATATTATTGCCTAAGTACCCTTTGCCATTAAGTCCCCTTTTCTATCATGAACCGTTAGTTACTAGTGTAGTAAACGCGAGTGTTGTGGATAGATCTATCGGGATTGACAATCCCCGTCTGGGCTGTGGTTTCTAGATAACCATTGACGCATTTAACATTTGAGGTATTTCGTAGGATGTTTGGCAGCATCTGTATTTCTTTTGGGGCACAAACCTCGAGTACTGGTTTGATTACATTACATTACATGTTAAGGTTCGGTGTCATGAGCTTAGTGCAATAATATATGTTTTGGACTACTGAATTCGTTTCGTAGTCTACTATTACTTAAATCTTGTGGTCCACTATTGAACATTACTTGATTTATTGAATCACTACTGGGATTTTGGAAATAATACTTTGAAATGTTGTAACGCTACTTTTCTTTCAGAAATATTACTTGAATTATTTCAACACTGCTTTTACTTAAACCTATGAATTCACCAACATTATTGTTGACGTTTTTGCATGTATTTTCTCAGGTTATTATATTGCTAGCTGTGCATTGGGAGCTTTCGAGTCGCGCATATATATTTTTGAAGGCTTTACTATTTGAGTATCATTCAACAAATGTTTTAAAAATGTTTTCTATTACATTAAAAATGGGACCTGTTGTAACTCTAATATTTTATAAAAAAATTCGAATGGTTGACTTTTCAAAACGTCTCACTTAGAGTTGTTTTCTGTAACTTGTGTGTATGAACTATGAAGTAGCACCCCAAGTGGTATTCCGCTGCGTTGTGATTTTGGGGGTGTTACAGTTTGCAATTTCTCATCATGATGTTGTAAGGGTATGTTTGTTGCTAGTACCCACTATTGTATTTATGGGTCGTGAGTCAAGTTACTACATTCCGGATAATGTTTTGGAATTAGTCGATGATTTTCCAGCTTGGAATACTTACCCATGGGGTGAGTATTTTTGGAGAACTTTGTATCTACGGACACTTAATGTTGTACCTAGGAAAAATGAAAGGGATTTAAAGAAGAAGAAGAAAGTTCAAGAAACTCCAAAGAAGAAGAAGAAGACATATAATTTTTATGGCTTTGTTTTGTCTTTGAAGGTTAGTTTTTGGATATATTTTATTTTTATTCTTATGTCAAACATGGTTTTTAGTATGGTTACATGTTTATGATCATATGTTAAATTGTTTACCGCATTTCTTTGGTCTACCTGCCTATGTGTTCTGTTAGAGTAATTTCATTTGTTTACAGGGAAACATCTTTTTTTTGTTAGAATCATAGTTACAAGCACGTAAACTATACTAAAAACCCTCACACAAAAGATCCGCGAATGCTTAGTCTAAAAGTTAAGGAACAAGCTAGAGCTCAACACGCTCGATCGAGTCAAAATTTATTCTTATTCTACCCAGCAAGAAAGTCAAAATTGTGACAAAACACTTATTTTATTTTTGAAAATTTTTAAATTTTTAAATTTTTTTGGTATTTTGGTGGTAAAAACGGGATTACGCGAAAACAACGGCTGCAAACATAATCAAATCGATAGATCCCACCATAATAGAACTAAACATTGTCCTCAATGTTTTAAGAAGGGTTTCTACGTAAATCTAAAGCCGTTTATTAAGTATGCTTAAAGATAAACGTTAGTCGATAAGATTAGGATATTGGATTCCCAAAATGAAGCTGAGGATTTGAAGCTCGAGTGAACGAAGGACAAAAACCACGAGCACGAGAGGCTTCAAAAATCCGGGCAATCCTGAACATATATCACAAAACACAAGCATACGAGAATGGAAGAGGCGAGCCTCTTTACAACACAAAACACTTATTCATTAATAAAACTAAAGGATAAGCATGGGTTGCCAAAAACTGATTCGAGCAGTTTATACACACGTAAAATATAATATACTTATAGAGAAATTAAGGAAATCCCCAAGTATCCCTTGGACAATTCCACTCACAAAGATATATATATAGAATACGTATATTAAACCGGGCAAGTATGATCACCCGGGTCGTTTCCCCAATGACTCGTGCAATGGAAACCTCGTTTAAGTTTGGATCCTGATTTGAATAAGAGAAGAGATATTTTTGATTTAATTATACTACTAAAATTAAAGGCACAATAAAAACAACTAATTAACAAATTAAACTAATTATGAAAGTAAATAAAATGCGACATTTAAGAAAACAAATGCAATTTAAAACTAAAATATGTAAATTAGATTCCTAAACCTAAATTAATGCTAAAGAAAATTTTAGGAAAATTAAAAATATTTTTTAAAAGCTTTTTGGATTTTTTATGAATTTAAAACTATTTAATCTAAATTAAATTCTAAAAGGAAAAATTAAATTGATAAAAATTAAGAAAAATACTTTTTTTAAAACAAGAAAAAGTGCAGAAAATTAATTTTATAAAAAGCCCCAATTTTAATCCACTAAATAAAAACTAATTTAACTAATTAAATTTAAAACCTAATTTATTTAATTAATAAAACTCTTTTTATAAAACTTAACTAAAAATTTCCCAAACACAAGGGCTAAAAATGGCAAAAAGTAAAGACAAGGGTAGGCGGCGAAATATTGAATTTATACTAAAAACACAAAGATTGAACTATTGGCAGAAACAGCCCCTTAACCTAGGGACTAACTAGAATTAACTATTAACTAACAAAGGACTTAACTATGAAATATTAAAAGGACTAACGGTGTAACTAGCAAGGACTAACAGTGCAAATTTTAAACTAACAAAAACTTAAAAAATAAGCAAGACCGGCCCCTGCACTCCCTAACTTCTATCAAACAGCATCCATTCTTAAACTTAAACAGCTTATTCAACAGAATTTGAAAGCTAAAACTAATTTAATTCCCAACTTTTACTTATTAAAAATAAGCTAATAAGCTTATCAGCTTATAAGCTATAGTCAACTCAATAATCTACCTCTTAAACTTCATGCTAATTAAACTAATACCTTAAAACCACAAGAATGATTTAACATATCAAACTAAAAGCTATAGCTTATCTAAACTGCTTATTAACTATTGATTAACAGAATCAAAAGCTTAGTTAAGAAAACAGAATTTTAAAAAAAACAACATTCATAAATAAAACAGAATTAATGAAAGAAATAAGTGTACCTTCACTTTCTAGCTTAACAGGAAAGTATATTAGCTTAAATTGGCTTATGGCTTAATCCACATAAGCCCTTAATCAAAATCAAAAACCTAATCTAACCCTAATTGCTGACCCTCAGCCTAAACCCCTTGGAAATAAGCAGCCATCCAATTCCGGTATTTCCAAGTCTTGTTCAATACAATCAAACAAACAAACTCGAACACAAATTCTTCACGGAAATTAAATGAACAAAAAGATTTATTCGAAACAAAAATTTTATTAAACTGAAATATGTTTCTTACAAACTTGAAATGACAATTACATAATACTTAATATGGAGATTACATTCGAAATTAAAATGAACAAATTAAAGCTTAACCTAAAAAAAACTTAACCAAAAATTAACTAGAAAAATTAACCTAAAAAATTCCCCTTTCATCTGCTGGATATGTGGGGGTTTATATACCCGACTCGAGCTCTTCTAGATCCTTCTCTTGGCCTCATCTCCACCCTTCAATCTTTCTCTTTCCTTGATCTCTTATATCAACCGTACGATTGGATGTATAGATGCGGATTGTTGATGTGGCTTGGGCGTGTGAACAAACACGTCACATCTACCAATCATTTCATCTCATTTATGCCAGCTGGATTGGGTTGGGTTAAGGAATGAAAGTGATGGATGGGTTAGGGATTGTGAGATGAACATTAACCCTATGGTTAATTAGAGTGGGGGTGAGGGGTTAATTGAACTAGGGTTCATGTGGATCTTGGTGTGTTCGTGTGTGAGAGTAAGAGTAAATCGAAATTGGGGTAAATGAAGGGTACAGTAACTGTTAAGAGGTGTATAAGTTTAAACCGGGTTGGGGGTTAAGGTCGGGTTAGGGTTGGGTAATCGGGTTGGGGGTCGAGCTGTGATTGGCTAAAAGGTGTACCCATGGGTAGTTTGACCCGGCATTGACCCGCGCCCTTTTTGTAAGAATAAGATAATTGCATCTTTGGCCCTTGTGTTTATAAAGCACTATTTCAAGTTAATAATCAACTTTGGTAAATTGAATATTCACCCCTTGTGGTTTATGGAAACAATGGAATGGGGTTTTGGTTGACTGTGGTTTAGCTGCAGTTGACTGTAGAAGGCTGAGGCATGATTTCTCTGGCTTCGGCTTTGAGTTCTTTAGCTTCTTGATCACTCATCCGTTCTCGTGTCCGTTTTTGACTGATTTCTTGTGATTTTTGACATATCCATACCTGCACACATAAAACTCAGATACAAGCACATTTTTGCCATTTTTGATCCGTTTTGGGTTAAATTGGGCCTTTTTAAGCATAAATAGATATGTGTAATCTACACTTATCATATACCAATACTAAAATTTGTCCATGGTAGTGGTTTTAAATGCTTTGTTGTGGTACTGGGGAATCACATTTATTATTTAGATGTGGAAAAAGACAAAATAGGTATGGGTATGGGTTGAAACAGGTTATTTTCGTATGGGTCAAACTGGTTTCTGTTGAGATGAGCTTAGAATGGGTCAAAAATAGGTCATATACATTCTATTAGGCTATTATGTCTTTACAAACAGTTCCATGATAAATATAATTAAAAAAATCTCTCTACCATTGTACTATAATAGTTTAGTTTTTGAGCCATTATGAATAGGTATTCCATCTCTATTTTACATCATTATTGTGTGAAAACAGGTTTGTTTCTCATAAAAGATAAAATAAAATGCCTGGTAAGCTCCCGATATTCTGATGCATACTGAAACGCCCCTTTCTAGATTAAAATTTGACCCAAAATTAAAAACTTTGCGGAAACGTAAGATCGGGAATGACCTTGTATCATTCCTTAATAAACTGATAAAAATACATTATAATTAGACCCTTGAAAGATTCATTATCATAAAGTAGACTCATTAAGCTTTCCAACGATATAAAGAATTCGTTCTAACTCTTTACGGTTTACATTTTATGGCAAAAACAAAATTTCAGGCTGCTGGATGGCCAGCCGGGCTGCTCCTTGCACTTGCTCACACTCCAAAACATATTTTTGACATTAAATTCCAGAAAACTAACTTCCCTAACTTGATATTACTTAAAACTCTCAAGATTTCATTAAAACATTATAATACATGATTTCCATAACTATTTGTGGTCTAAATGCCAAAACATATAAACTTTAGGGTTTACCAAACACCCCGGTTTAACCCATTTGCATACACTTAAACATACAACTAAAACCAATGACTCTTACCCATTATACTCCTTCACATTTACACGACACAATGACACTTGACAACTTCATTAACCAACCATTTAAACACTTAGCGGTTCAACCTTGATTCGATCTCGGCACACAAATACTAAGCTCCTATGCACATTCTTCATATAATTCTAATCCTTACTTCCATATCTTGGGCCCTTCTTATCAAGGCCTTGCCTTTGTACATTGAACCTACAAAACATTGACACTTAAACACGTAAGCTTTCGCTTAGTAAGTAAAAGACATAACAAATAATCATATATCATTTATCACATTAGCACATAACCCATCATTCATTCACAAGCATATTAACTTAGTGATATGTGTGTTATCACATATCATTTTACCATAATAAAACGAGCTAAAAAGATCAATAATGAACTAAAACAGATAAAAAAATGCATTACATATGTGTATTTTGTGAATTGTGTCTTGCATGTACGGATATTAAATAAAAAGGGACAAATCAAGGTAAAACGGACAAAACTGGCACGGAAAGGGACATGTACGGAAAATTAGAGCTGAAGGCATAGGCACTTAATGGGCCAACCGTTTTCCCATTTTGACTAGCCGGTTCAGCTTTTACATGCTATGTATAAAACCTTAAGCCCTTTTATAAGTTTAAAATCCAAAACCATTTAAACCCTTTTATCCATTCCTAGCCCAAGATTAAGCCCAAACTCTTATTATACTAAGCCCAAGTCAAAGTTTATAACCGGGTCAAACAAACAAAATTACTATTCACTCTCTTCCCCATTTCCCTCTCTTTTACACAAAACGCTTACACGGTGTTAAATTCCTCTAACCATTCCACCAACAGGGGGCTTTCTACAAGCTGCACCTACACATGACATAAGCAATGATGTAAATGGAATGATACGCTGGCAATCCTATGTTATACGATTGGATGATGGGACGTGGACAAGATTTAAAGGCTTAGATGAGTGGTGATGGAATTAAGGGTTATGATTTAAGCTTTAGGACGCGCCTATGCTCCTAGAACCTTCTGCTTAGCACTATAAATAGAGGTTCTCATATAGGAGGAAAGTGTGTAGGATTTTAGTAGTAGCTTATTTTAGTTGCTTATGTAATTTAGTTAAATGTCTTTAAATTGATGTTATTATCTCTTTTATAAGTTGTAATCGGGTTTATGAATATTATAAAAGTTTCATTTATAATTATTATTTTTAATATGTCTTTACTTATAATGATTTTAATCATGATTTAGTTAGAGATAAGCTCAAAATTAAGTTATTACTGATTAAGACTATTATTTTATAAGTTAAGCTTGTTTTAAGCTTAACTGGTTAAGCTCATTACTCAAACTTACCTCAACTTGTTTTGGAAGATAAGCCAAAAAGGGAAGGGCTTATGGACCTTACTAGCTTATCTAGGATAAGCTGGAGCTTGTTGACAGGATCAAGGTACCTTTATCTTCTCTCTTTTAAGTTTGAATTCTCATTTAGCTTTTTGCTCTACTTATTATTGCTTATTCTGCTTATTTCATACTTATTAGTGCTTATTCAGTCTATTGTTAGCTTAATATGTTTAGTTTGTAGTTTAATATAAGTTTCAATTAAGTTTTAGTAAAACTGTCTAAAAATAGTTAAGATAGCTTATTAGAGTAGCTTATCATTTAGAGATTTTTCCACTAAGTATTTAGCTTATTTGTCTTAATTAGCTTTAGTCTTTAATCTGTTTTCATGTTTGGTAGATTCTTGAAGTCTGTCTTAGCCTAAAATTAGCTTTTCAAAATTTTAAAGGGGTGTTTGGTTTAGCAGTCTTAACCAAGAGTTAAGACTGCTAAGGCCTGTTTTGGTTTTTAATCTAGTTTAGATTAGCTTAATAATAGTCTAAAAAGTAGTTTTAGGTAGTATTAGTTAGTTGTTAGTAAGTTTTATAGGTTTTCTACAAGCTTTCTAAAATTCTGAGTGTGAAAATGAGTTAAGCATCTTATTTGAGCTTTTTCTTAAAAAGGCCATTAGAGGTGTGGTTTGTATCTCAAGTTGAGTCTAAAATGAATGTTTCATCTGCTAAGTTAAGTGTCAAAAGTGTTGAGTCCTAGTTTTTAGTATTTGTCAAAAAGTTCAAAAAGCAAAAAAAAAATATTTAAGTCTAAACTGTCACTTTTGACAGATTAATTTTCTAGCTTATTTTTAGTTCAAAATTCTTAAAATTAGATTTTATGTGTTCATTAGTGGTTAGACTTTATCTGTTTTGAGTTTTTAAGTTCTGGGCTTAGCTTATTGAAGCTTATTTTTAGTACCAAAAGTAGTATAAAAACTGTCAGATGTCCTTTTTGAGTCCTTAGAAGTGTAAACTGTGCCATTAGCTTTAGGTACTTTTCTACTTAATTTAGCTGCTTATTCTTGTCTTTGGTGCTTATTAGGTCTAGGATAGGATTTGTTTTCAGCTTATTTGCTTTTCTTTTGCTTAATGAGTCCAATAAGCCAAAACAGTTTTAGCTTTAAAGTCATTTAGTGCAAACTGTCTTATTGCACTTAAGTGCTTTTAGCTTATTTTGTTTACTTTTGTTTTGTCCTAAGAACTTATTGAGTTTAGTATTTCATCTGTTTTTAGCTTATTTAGGTCTCTTTTAGTTTATTTAGCTTTTAAAAAGGTCTAGTAGTTTTAATTCATGAGTAGCAGTATTAACTCTAAAAGTTAGTACTGCTGGTTTCAAAAGCTCATTTCTTGCTTATTTGTGAGTCTTAGAAAAAGTGTTTTTTTAAAAGTTGCTTATTGTCAGTTTTTTATCAAGTGTGCTTAAAAGAAAAATATTTTTTTTTTGCAAAAAGCAAGGGCCAGGACTCGAACCTGCGACCTTGCCTTCTCAAAGCCTCAACACAACACTCCTTAACCAACTGCCCTTGGGTCTTTTTCGTTTATTACTTTGCATGATCTAATTTATATAGTCAGTTTTTCAGTTTTAGCTTTTTAGGCTTATTTGCTTTATAACTACTTATTCGTTCAGCACGTCTTCAAGTTTATATTTTTCTTAGATTCTACATAGTTCAAAGTACTTTTCATAATTTTTCTAGAATTTTAATAATTAGTTTACTACTTTTAATATTTTGTTTAGATTAAAAAAAATTAATTCATAAAAAATAAAATAAAAGTCAAAAAAATATAATTCTTTTATTCTAAGATTATTTTTAATCATTTAGGACTTTTAAAATTAAATTTACATTCGTAGGGCTTAAATTTGATTTACTTGCTTATTTAGTCGCGTTTTAGGATTCCCGTTATCGTTTTTTAGGTTTAAGTCGTAATTGCCTTATTTGTTTGCTTGCCTTTACTTGTTTTTGCATTATATTTGTAGAAATATAAAACCAAGTCAAAATTTGAAACTATTCAATTCACGCGATCACAAACTTAATCGATTCTCAATTCGCACTTCGTCGAGGAAATGACCCGGAAGGTTTTGAACTTTACTTTGGTTAAAAGTAATCTTTTAATCCTTTCTCGACTACTTATTACTATACTATTATTGATATTATCCTTATATACTTATCAGAATCAATCAATTTTCCGAGGAAGTGTGTATCAAATATCGCGTTGAAGCTTAAAGATTAGTGTTTTGAAGACCCTTCCTCCTGAAGTTATCATTTTATTATTTTCTTTTATATAAAACTAAAAAAATACAAAAATATTTTATTTTTCTCGATTTATTTTCGTAGATTTATTAGAAAAAACCAAAAATACTTTTCCTAAAGTATTAAAAAAAATTATTAAAAAAACAACAAAAATAATCGTTGTGTCACTTGTGAAATCGGCTCACTTTTAGATTACAAACTTTAAGAGAGGTTTAAGGAGGGTTGATCCTACGAACTTCAACCAGAAAGGAGAAGGTTTTTAAAACGCTTCGCGCTTACCCGCTCCTCCGCTTCTTTGTGCGTT
Source organism: Tanacetum coccineum (assembly GCA_026074375.1). Classification (NCBI taxonomy): domain Eukaryota; kingdom Viridiplantae; phylum Streptophyta; class Magnoliopsida; order Asterales; family Asteraceae; genus Tanacetum; species Tanacetum coccineum. Next base: position 50,916 of record BQNB010015381.1, read on the forward strand.
TTCTAAAGAGCTACCTTACACTTGTTCGATTATCGGTTACAAAAATAATTTTCTTTTTCTTATTTTATTTTTAGTGCATGAAATTAAGGTATGTGTTGTTACAAAGCTCAACGTTTTTAAAGAATTGGCTCGACTTTAGGTTTACTCAATATATAACTTTAACCAAACCACCTCAGAACATGTAAGGGTGCACTAAAGTCTGCCAGTAACCTTATGTATACAACTTTACTTAGTACTTCTAACGATAGCTTGCTCAACGAGCAAGTGTGGATACCTAGTTTTTATGAAATCCTCACGACCTTGCTTCGAGTTCCAATGTACTTTAACTATCGGAATCCTACAACACTTAAAATTTTTAACCTCACGATCGATAATCTCAACAGGTTCTTCAATAAAACAAAAAGTTTTGTCTACCTTAATTTCTTCTAAATGCACATGCAGATTTGCATCCGCTAAACACTTCTTTAATTTTGAAACACATCAAGTACGCTACTCAATTATTGAGACAATCTTAATTAATAGGCTATGGGACCGATCCTTTCAATGATCTCAAATGGTCCTATATACCTTGATGCTAACATGTCTTTTTTCCAAACGCACTACACCTTTCTAAGGCGACACTTTCAGTAACACTTGATCCTCAACCTCAAACTCTAGTAGCTTGCGCCTATTATCAACATAGCTCTTTTGACGATCTCTCGCCGATTTAAGCTTTTCCTTTATCAAGACTACCTTATCAGTCATCTCTTGCACCAATTCCGGTCCAATCAACCTGCTTTCTCCAATTACAGCCCATAGAACAAGCGACCTACATTTCCTTCCATACAATGCTTCAAACGGAGCACATCAAATACTCGAATAATAACTATTATTATAAGAAAATTTAGCTAACGGTAGGTGAACATCCTAACTGCCACCAAAGTCGATCACTCACGCTCTTAACTTATCCTCTAATGTCTGAATTGTATGCTCACTCTGTCCATCCGTCTGAGGATGATAAGCCGTACCCATATCCAATCGCGTCCCTATGCTTCTTGTAATATTTGCCAGAACCCTTGAAGTAAATCTTCCATCACGATCTGAGATGATTGACACGGGCACTCTATGCCCTGCTACTATCTCATCAATATAAAGCCTTGCTAACTTCTCTATCTTGTAATCTTCTCGTATTGCCAGAAAATGGGCTGACTTAGTCAGTTTATCGACTATTACCCAATTCATATCATACCCACTAATTGATCTCGGCAACCTTGTAATAACGTCCATAGTTATTCTATCCTATTTAAACTCAAGTATCTCTAGCTGTTGCAATAAACCCAAAAGTCTTTGATGTTTCAGCATTCACCTTTAAACAAGTCAAACAATTGCTAACATAGGTAGCAATATCTTTTATTACATGGCCACCATACATATCTCCAAGGTCATAGTACGTCTTATCCGCTCCCGGATGTACCAAGTACCTCGATGCATAAGCCTCGTCCATAATTAATGTCCTTACATCACCTATTAATGGAACCCATATAAAATACATACCTCCATCTTCCTTCCTTTCCATTAGTTGGTCCAGGCCACACATCATTTTTGTTGTCGCGTTATCTTCCTTGAACGCCTTACTGTAGGCGACCAGTATCATTCTTTTAACTACGGACTGAATGGTCATAGCTATTGCTCGCACATGTTTAGGTTTCACTCTCTCTCCTACTTAAGGCATCACATACTATGTTCGCCTTACCTGGGTGATAGTGAATCTCACACACATAGTCGCTGAATATCTCAATCCACCTCCTTAACGCATATTTAACTCCTTTTGTTCGAATATATGTTGAAGACTCTTATGATCCGTATAGATGACACTCTTCATTTCGTACAAGTAATGCCTTTAAGTCTTAAGGCATGTGTTGTATAATTCTTCTTATGGATCTTCAATTTTCGTGATGCATAGGCGATTACCTTGCCTCTTTGCATGTGTATACAACCTAATCCTTGATTTGACGCGTCGCAGTAAACTACAAAGTCTTCTGGTCCATCAGGCAATGACAATATCGGTGTATTACACAAATTGTCTTTCAAAGTATGAAAAGCTTCTTCTTGTTCCCTATCCCACTCATACTTCCGATTCTTCTGCGTCAGTGAAGCAAGAAGTTTAGTAATCTTAGAAAAATTTGTGATGAAACATTGATAGTAACCTGCCAATCCTAAGAAATATCATATCTCGAATAGTGTCTTAGGTACTTTTTAATTCTTCATTGCTTCTATCTTACTAGAGTCCATGTGAATATCATTACTGTTAACCACGTGTATGAGAAAACGTACTTCTTGTAGCCAGAATTCATACTTCGAAAACTAGGCAAACAACTTCTCCTTCTTCAGCAACTCTAACACCAACTTTAAATGAACCTTGTGATCCTCCTTAGACTTCAAGTAGATCAAGATATCATCGATAAACATAATGAAAAACTTGTCTAAATACGGCTTGCACACCCGGTTCATCAAGTTTATGAAAACCGCTGGTGCATTGGTTAACCCAAAAGGCATAACCGTAAACTCAAAGTGTCGATATCGCGTCCTAAATGCCGTCTTGGGAATATCTTCTCCATGTACTCTTAACTGATGGTAACCGAAACGAATATCTATCTTAGAGAAATAACGCGAACCTTGTAACTGGTCGAACAAGTCGTCGATCCTGGGGAGATTCTTGGTGGTCAGCTTATGCAACTCTCGATAGTCTATGCACATTCGAAATAAACCGTCCTTCTTTTTTAACAACACAGGTGCTCCCATGGAGAGTGACTTGGTCGAATAAAACGTATATCAACGAATTCTAAGGGTTACGAACTATCGAATAGGGTAGCAAACGAATATCGAATCAAAGGCTAGAATACATATAAGGGATTTCACATATGCAAATAAATGTGGATCAAATGACATAAGAATCCTTAAAAGAAAGGATAGAATATCTATACCGATAGGAAACGCAAACAAAAGAGTCAACAAAGCGTACCAAGACAAAAGGAACACATATCGAATAATGATACGTATCAAGATTAATAAATACGAAAGATAGAATTCTTATACCAATAATCGACTTTACTCAAAAGTGCCAACTAAATATTGTTTTTATAAAAATCATTTTAAAATAATAAAGAAAGTCGTTTTAAATATATAAAAAATAAATCGTCTTAAATATAATCTTTATAAAATTCATTTTAAGCATGGTTGTCATAAAAAAAATCTATAGACAGTTATTTAACGGTGTATCGCATCTTACCATTATGAATCATTTTAAATATACTTTTCATATAAAATAAAATTTATTAACCATTCAAAATACATAGCTTTCTAATGCTTGCAATTCAATAACGTCTATTTTATAGCATCGTTTATCCCACGATATTAACCCATTTTGTATAGTTATTGCAAAGAATTGTTACTTAATCGTTTATATTTGAGAATTGCAGTAATTATAGAGTAATTGGTGAAACATAGCAAAAGGCGCGCATTCTGGAGCTTAAATGAAGATATTTTGAAGATTACTATTCTGAAGACCAATACGCCGTATCCATCAAGAAGATACGGCGTATCCGTGCCTGCACTCACCAAAAGACCACAGAAGATTAAAGATCAATACGCCGTATCCAGAGGACTCAATACGCCGTATTCAAGATATGGAATCAATATAATATTCTAGAAGATATCAAACGTGGTCCCTACTCCAAGAAATCCCCAATACGCCGTATCCAACCCATTGGATACGCCGTATTGAACCGACTTCCAGACATTATAAATAGAAAACTCAAAAATGAGTTTTAAGTGTGCTAAATCATATTCTCGATACCTAAACCACAAAAGTTGATTTTCAGAGGAGAAAAAGAGCAGAAGAGAGGGGGTCGAGCAAACGTTTTCAATTCCCATAGGAGGACATCATGAATTCCATATACTTTAGTAATCGTTCAGTTTTTGGTATCATTCGTTAACTCGGTTAGTTTACCTTGGCTAAATTATTACTCTTGTATTTATTATGATGTTTGAAGGCTAATACCTTCGGGTATTAGCCATTATTATGAAGATCTGAATGTTTGGTATTTGTTTATATCGATTTCTTGATTTATCGTTGTATGCTTGTTTATGTTTATCAATTTATACTTGTTTACGTGCTTTTGTATGCGACCTATCATTCAACTGGATCTAGCTAAGTGGACCAAGCAGATCTAGAGTCCGGGATAGCTTCCTATATTAATTTAATACACTAGATTAATAGTTCACCAAATAGTATCCAGACATCCCAGTCTAAGTCTGTGTCTAGGATACGCTTTGGGCTTAACTAGTTAATTGGATATTGCCAATGGTTTATTAATAGTGTTGACTAGTAGGTGACCTAGATAATTCAACAAATAACGTTCTAATTCCATTGGATAGTTGGACAACTGGACTACTAGTGTATAGATTGCCATTAAGCAGTAAGTGGGTAAAGTCTCTATGAGCTAGGGTTTAACAAGACCACCATTGCTTTAATCCCTAAGATAGATTATAATCAGCAAATAAGGATGCTTTATGCGGATGCTTTAATTGTGACAGAATTAACGTGTCTAGGTCTTAGTATGATGTAACGCCTAAGTCTTAAGAATGATATGCCACCTCGAGAGAAGAAATCATTGCACTTAAAAAACAAACCAACGTTCTAATCAGATTAATAATGGTAATACAGTTTTTTTATATAAGGTTCGACCGCTCTTTTATCTTTTGTTAATTAGCTTGCGTGGGTAACAGTTTCTTGAATTGATTGTAGTCACCAACTAAACCGTGCCAGTCTCTCAGACTGATAACCCCCCTTTTCCATTATAATTAGGATTTAGACTGACATAGGTTTAACATAGGAATAGAATAGAATTAACATAGATTAGATAACCAAGATATTAATTAAATTGATAGATTTAACCTCGCTACTCAGTGATCGACCACCTACTTACACGAAACAACTACCGATCGGTAAACTGCCCGTTAAAGTGTTATTTTTGGTTCGAGTCTGGCAAAATATTAAATTTATAACTTGGAATCATATAAAAAAACAACCCTCTCTCAACACATCAAGTTTTGGCACCATTTATTACTGGGGAGTGAAATTAATCTTGTTTTTATTTTGATATTTTGTTTTTAACTTTAGATTAGATCTAACCCTTAGGATTAGTGTCATTTTAGTTTAGTGTATATTTTTGTATATTCTGGTATATTTGTACTATTTTGTTTGTTGTATATTTGTGTGTTTAATTTGTTACCGTATTTAATTGTCAATTCGTTTTTATTGATACACTCAAAACATGTTATGGTCGACAGTTGAATACGGCGTATCCAATCCCACTGAATACGGCGTATCCAGTTCTCTGTCCAATTACAGGTATCAAGTTCTCTGTCCAATAAAGCGTATTATCTCAACAGAATTATTTTGGGTATCCACTTCCATTGGATACGGCGTATCGATCTTCTGGGACAGAAACTAAAATAATTGATTTTCATGCAATTTTTTTCTTCTTTAGAGCAAATCCTACTGATAATTTTACCCTTGTTACAAAAAGAACTTGTCAGAGCTAGTTGATTGAAGAAGAAACTACATAAAGTCATAGCTGAACCAATTTTTGATGACATTGAAAAAGCTCCAACTGAACCCAATCTTTCTATCACTAGTAATGATATTGAAATTGAGCTCAACGAGAAGTTTTGGGTGGAATTACGAAAAAAGATATATCAAGGAACATATAATGAAGACGTGGTGGAACACATTGTCAAAGTACTTAAATTAGTAGATTTAATCTACGTTCCTAGCGTAGATTCCCATCAACTACGAATAAAGGTCTTTCCTCTCTCATTGGCCGATGATGCTAAAGAATGGTGGATTAGTGAGGGGGATGGAAAAATCACCACTTGGGAGGAGCTTGTTGAGAAATTCTTTTGTAGATTCTATCCCGAATCATACGATGGAGAGGATGAAATGTTGGACGAAGGAGAGAACTGGGGAATTGATCCACTTGAATTCTATCAAACGTAAACATAGCATTCAAAAACCATAAGAAATTTGATGGGAGAACTCAAAAAGTGATATTTCACCCATAGATAAATGGAAATTGGAATAAGAGATATGTGGACAACAATACTTCAAGCAATAATGAATGGAAGGAATCTAAAAATGAAAAACCGTTCCAACACTGCCCTTGATTCATTCTTTAAAGCCTATAACATACGCAATATTGAAAAAGAAAATGGACAAGGGCAAACAAAGCGTAAAGACAACAATAACGATGATATGCAACCTAACAAACGAAGGTGCAAAGCAAAAAAGTTTGAAGTTGTTCAGTACTCAATTAGACCAAACGAAGAATATATTGCTATTAGAAGTTATGAGTACGATATCTAGGAGAGAAACGATGATAATTTGTCCATAATCTACCAAGATATTTTTCAAAAAAGGACGAAGGATGGAAAGTGACGCGTACCAAGAAGTAAAGATGCAGAGATGGAAGAAAAAGTCATAAACTTAAAGACTTCGCTGTAAACAAAAGTGCTTCCTGGGAGACAACCCAGAATGTTATTTAATTTTGTTATCGAGTTTGTCTTCCCAAACTTCAATACGGCGTATCCGCCCAACACCATACGACGTATTGAATGTTTGGACGTTATCAGTCTTTATTTTTCATGCACTTTAAAAACATTATTGTTAGTTCTGCGAATACGTTGTATTCATCTACTTGATACGCCGTATCCACAGTTTGACCCGTATTTAGTTTGTTTTAGTTTAGTTTAAATTAACCATAGATACCAAGATAGGAATGCACATGTTTTTCCTATATTTTTACATCAGAGGACTCGTGAAGGAAATATCGACGAATATTGGTGGAGAATTTACAAATCTAGAAATCTTGAAGTGTTGGAGTCTTGAAACCTCAAGACGGCTGTTCAACACACGATCTTGCTCATAAACGCAACTTGGAGAATCTACCGAGCAAATATCAGGGGAGTTTCTCATTCTAATTCTTTTTAAATTCCCGTATTTAATGTTTTACATATACAACGAGGACGTTGTATAATTCAAGTGGGGGGATGGAATTAGAATGTTTACTTGTCCTATTTTTCACAATAAAAGGCTTAAATTATGCTCAAATTTAAAAAAATTTCAAGCATACTTTTGTGAAATTACATGTTACATAACCCGCACACAATAACCCTTGATAGATATTGTGAGGATTTAACCTTTCCGTTTCCAAATGTTTACCCAAATTCTACAAAATATGAGTGTGCCGGTGATGTTGTAGACTTTAGAACTTGGCTTGGTATATCTATTCGAGACCACAATAATGAGTATTATGGATTTAATTGGAGTAACTTGTTTAAATTGGTAAATCTTAGGATACAACCAAATCGCGCATACATTTTGTTTATTAACAAACTACACCGGTTAGTTAACCTCCAGTTTAAACCCTTCCACTCTTATCTTTAGAGTGATGATCCACTAGAACAACCCGTAGAGCCAATCCTTTAGGAATTTACACCAATTATTTGTTTCGTTACACCCTTACACCTTAACCTACCCTGTTAGATTAAGTTTAATTTACAGTTGCTAGTTGCTTAAAGTGTAAAGTCTGTATTTCCCGAGTCTTGTGTCATTTTCTATCTTTGGTGCGGTTGGAAATTTGCACATTGCAAATGGGAATGTATACTAGTAGTCAAAGAGCTACCTTACACTTGTTCGATTATTGGTTACAAAAATAATTTTCTTTTTCTTATTTTATTTTTAGTGCATGAGCACTCGCTCTTCATCGCATTTAATTGCCGAATCTTCCACGACTCCGAAACGTCGTAAACGTAGACGTTCCAAGCAAAGAGTCGAACCATTTTCTCTTGAAGAGACTCTTGTAGTACCACCCATTCCCGTTGAGCATTTCGAGCTTAAGCATAGTCTAATCAATCTTGTAACTTCAAAACAATTCTTTGGTTTTGAGAAAGAAGATCCTCATGCTCATATTCGGTTATTTTAAAACAAAGATTAATTCTACGTTAATGTATAAAGATGTGCCGAGACATCGATTAAGTTATTCTTTTTCATTTTCTATGATAGTCCCCGATTTGCTCGACAAAGAACTTCTCGTTCTATTCTCATTGGGTCGATCTTGTGTCCAAGTTTATTAAACCATTTCTTTCTCCCTCAAAAACAACAAATCTCCCGGAATGGAATTTCAAATTTCAACAAAGTTTAAGGAAAGTTTTTAGTGAGGCCATGGACGATTCAAGGATCTTCTTTGTGCATGCCCACATCACGGTTTTACCGAATTGCATCAACTCGATACCTTCTACAATGATTTAAACCCATTCGATCAAGATTCTTTGAATTTTGCCGCCGGTGGCAATCTTTTGGAAAGAAGTGCACAAGATGTGTTGAAAATTATTGAAAACAAATCAAAAGTTTGTAATTCAAGAAACAAACCGATTGTTTCTCAAGTAAAAGCAAGTAATGTTGATTCTTCAGAGATAGCCAGTACGTAGCCAGTGCCGTGATAGTGCCATGACGCGATGTTTTAAACAACATCAAGTAAACTCCAGCTCCGCTTCGTATAAGCTTGTTGAGAATCTTGTGTTACTTGTGGCAGTGCTCATTCTTACCGACAGTGTCCTACCACCGATGGCAACACTTTTTCGGGCTATCAAGACAATATTCAAGGATATGTTTCAGCAGCCGCATTGAACTACAATTAGGGAAATACCAGTTATCATCCCTAGAGTGTAGCTAATCAGTTTTGACCACCCAGTTTTGCTCAACTGAATGTGCAAAATCAAAGTTTAACTAGAACCTGAGGAAATTAATTTCAAGCAAGGTAACCCAGATTTTCAGCTCACCTCAAGTTGGACCTTTTAAACGATCTCTCGAGCTACATGAGACAATGACGTTAATATGAAAATTATGCAAAAAATCAAATAACCAATTGAGGACGGATTAAAGAAGAGATGGGATAATACGTTGATAGATAAAACAATGCGTTCAAGAATGCAGTTAACAGGATTGAATTAACGAAGATATTAAGAACTGATGAGTAGTTTTTTTCAATGAATACCGCTTCTACTTACGGGCCCGGGTTCACTTCCACTAGCAACACCGTTGCTATCACGAGGGGTGACTTGAAAGCAATCACCACCCAAAGCGGTATTTCTTATGATGGACCTCTAATTCCACCTCCCTTTTCTTTCCTCTTCCCAAGGTGGTGGAACGGGAACCCGAGGTGACAAAGGATACCGAGTGCTACGAGTTACCATAAACATCTAACCTCGGTAGTCCAAATTCAAGTTTTAGATGGCCGTTGTTGCTCGTAAGCCTAAACCATCTATACCTTATCCTTCGAGAGCCAACAAACAAAAGCTCCATGAAAAAGATGATAATCTAGCTTCAAAGTTTGTTGAAATCTTCCGAATACATTTCGAGTCCGTTTCGCGGTGCTCTTTACACTATGCTCAAATTTAGCTTCATTGTGTTAAAAAGTCTCCTAATAAACAAAAGAAACAATTGTTTGACTTAGCTAAAACACCGGTAAATGAGAATTGTTTGGCGGTTATCTTAAAAAAGTTGCCCGAAAAACTTGGAGACCCCTGCAAGTTTCTTATTCCATGCAATTTTCTGGAGATAGTTGAATGCTTAGCCTTGGCCGATCTTGGTGCAAGCATCAACTTGATGTCTCTTTCCATATGGAAGAAGCTCTCACTCCCCGAACTTACTCCTACTCAAATGATTCTTGAACTTGCAGATCGATCGACTACTAGTCCATCCGGTATTGCCAAAGGATGCTTAGTTAAAGTAGGAAAAGTTCCATTTTCCGGCGACTTCGTAGTCGTTTGATTATGTTGTTGATCCTCGGGTTCCCTTAATTCTCGGGAGACCCTTTTTGAGGATGGCATGTGCTTTGATTGATGTTTACGGTGAAGAATTAACTCTCCGAGTTGATGATGAAGCCATAACCTTTAAAGTTGGTCAAACTTCGAGATACTCCTACAATAATGCTAAATCGGTTAATCGAATCGATGTCATCGACGTTTCATGTGAGGAGTATGCTCAAGAAGTGCTTGGTTTTTCGGATAGTTCTACGAGTGGCAATCCCACTCGTCTTTTGATCCTATCTTTTTACTTCTTTACCCCTCTCACTCCTTTTGAAGGTGGTGACTTCATTTTTGGAAGAAATCGAAGCTTGACTTACAAATGATTCAATTCCACCGGGAATTGATGATGCTGACTTTGATCCGGAGGGAGACCGTCTTCTACTCGAGAAGTTATTAAATGATGATCCATCATATCCTCTCCCTCTGAAGGAACTTCATTTTGAGGAAATTAAAATGATAAAATCTTCTATTGATGATCCTCCCGAGCTTGAGCTCAAGGATTTACTGTCTCATCTTAAATACGCGTTTTTGAAAGGAACGATATTTGCCCGTCATATTTCTAAGGTATTAAATGTTGAAGAAAAGCCGCCCTTATAAAAAGTTCTTAAGTCACACCATAAGGGCCATCGCTGGAAAAATCTACTGACATAAAGGGTATCGAACCTAGTTTTTGTACTCACAAGTCTTACAGGGAAGACGACTTCAAACTGGCGGGTTCAACATCAAGAAGGGTAAATCCGAAAATTCATGAGGTTATCAATAAGGAAAGTTATTCAAAACTCTTTTGATTGCCGATGATATACCCTATCTCGATAGTCCGTGGGTGAGTCTGTTCATTGTGTTGCACTAAGAGGGTGCCTATGACGTTGTCGAAAATGAAGATAAGGAGTTGATTCCTACGAGACTAGTTACCGGATGGCGTGTTTGTATTGATTACCGAAAGCTTAATGATGCCACTCGTAAAGACCATTTCCCATTGCCGTTTATGGACTACTGCTCGAAAGATTCAGGAGAATGTATACTATTGTTTTCTAGATGGTTTTCGGGATTATTTTTCAAATACTATTGACCTGAAAGACTAAGGATATACCATTTACTTGCCCTTATGGGACGTTTGCCTACCGACGTATGCCTTTTGGTTTATGTAATGCTTTGGGCACGTTCCAAAGGTGCATGATGGCCATTTTCCATGACATGATCGAGGAAACAATGGAGCTCTTTATGGACGATTTCTCGGTCTTCGGGGATTCTTTCTCGTCATGCCTCTCCTATTTAGACAAAATGCTTAAACGGTGTGAAGACACTAATTTAGTTCTAAATTGGGAGAAATGCCATTTTATGGTAAAAGAAGGCATTGTTCTAGGCCATAAGATTTCAAAGTCCGGGATTGAGGTCGACAAAGCTAAAGTTGATGTTATAGCTAAACTCCCTCATCCGACTTCCGTCAAAGGTGTTTGAAGTTTTTAGGTCACGCCAGGTTCTATCATCGATTTATTCAAGATTTTTCTAAAATAGCCTGGCCGATGACTCATCTTCTTGAAAAAGTAACCCCGTTTGTTTTCTCGAAATAATGTATTGAAGCGTTTAATATACTTAGGAAAAAGTTAACCGAACCCCCGATTTTAGTTGCCCCCGATTGGGACCTACCATTTGAAATTTTGTGCGACGCTAGTGATTATGCGGTAGGTGCAGTCTTGGGGCAACGAAAGACCAAACATTTTCAGCCTATACACTATGCTAGTAAGACCATGACGGATGCTCAAGCACATTAAACTACTACGGAAAAAGAATTATTAGCCGTAGTATATGCTTCGAGAAATTCCGGCCTTACTTAGTCTTATCAAAGACCATAGTGTATACGGACCACTCGGCTCTTAAGTATCTTCTTGCTAAACAAGATGCTAAACCGAGGTTGCTCCGGTAGATTCTCCTACTCCAAGAATTCGATGTCATTATTCGTGATAAAAAAGGAGCGGAGAATCTCGCGGCCGACCATTTTTCTAGATTAGAGAACCCTCATCAAGGTGATCTAGAGAAAAAGGAAATTAATGAAACATTTCCTCTCGAGACCCTTGGAATGATATCTTTTTGTGGTGATTCTAGTACCCCATGGTTTGTCGACATTGCAAATTACCATGCGGGGAATTTTATTGTTAAAGGGATGTCGTCCTAACAAAAAATTCTTTAAGGATGTTAAGCATTATTTTTGGGACGACCCCTACTTGTTTAGGATTTGTGCGGATCAAATGATTAGACGATGTGTTCACGGCCAAGAAGCCGTTGATATCTCACGGACTTGGCCATAATGGACCCACCGGGGGACATCATGGTTCCAACTACACCGCTAAGAAATTCTTTGATTCCGGTTTCTATTGGCCGACTATTTACCGTGATTCCCATGACTTGGTCACACAGTGTGACGCTTGTCAACATCAAGGTAAAATTTCACAACGTGATGAAATGCCTCAAAATGCAATTCAAGTTTACGAGATCTTTGACGTATGGGGCATCGATTTTATGGGACCGTTCTCATCTTCTCGAGGGAACAAGTACATTCTCGTAGCCGTCGACTACTTGTCAAAATAGGTTAAAGCAAAAGCGCTCCCCACTAACGATGCCTGAGTTGTTGTTAAATTCTTAAAATCTCTTTTTGCCCGATTTGGAACTCCTCGTGCTATAATTAGTGATCGCGGTTCCTATTTTTGTAATGATCAATTTGCTAAAGTTATGCTTAAATATGGAGTTACTCATCGTCTTTCTACCGCGTATCATCCACAAACGAGTTGACAAGTGGAGGTTTCAAATCGTGGTTTGAAACGTATTTTAGAAAGGACCATAGGTGAAAACCGTGCTTCATGGTCCGATAAGTTAGATGATGCACTATGGGCCTTCCGTACCGCATTCAAGACACCCATTGGGTGCACTCCTTATAAGCTCGTGTACGGAAAGGCTTGCCATCTTCCTATCGAACTTGAACACAAGGCCTATTGGGCCTTGAAACATTGTAATTTTGACCTTAAGACCGCGGGTGATCACCAGAAAGTTCAAATGAATGAACTAAATGAACTTCGGGATTCAAGTTTGAGGAATTCTTTAATCTACAAAGATAAAACGAAAGATTCATGACTCCAAGATTAAAAACCGCGTTTTCAACGTTGGTGATCGAGTTCTTCTCTTCAATTCTCGATTAAAGATTTTCTCGGGCAAGCTTAAAACCCGTTGGACCGGACCATTCACCGTTGCTCAAGTTTTCCCTTATGGTGCCATCGAGTTATCTCAAACCGACGGACCAAATTTCAAGGTGAATGGTCATAGACTTAAACACTACTTTGGAGGGGACATACCACCGATGGTTGTCCCGGATCTCCAAACTTTCCCCATGGACCATTAAATTCGGGGTCGAGTCAGGCTCGTGACTCGGTTAACAAAAACAAGCGCTTCGCGGGTGGCAACCCATGCTTATCCTTTGTAGTAGTATAATAATGAATAAGTGTGATGTGAGGAGGCTCGCCTCTTCCTTTCTCGTGTTTCGTGTTTTGTGTTTTATGTCCAGGATTGCCCGGATTATGAAGACTCTCGTGCTCGTGGTTTTGTCCATCGTCCACTCGATCTTCAATCCTTCGCATGCTTATATATGGGAATCCGATATCCTAGATCTTATTGATTCACGTTTATCTATTAGCATAATTAATAAACGGCTTTAGATTTGCGTAGAGACCCCTTAATATTTAGATTATGCCTTGAAATTAGTATGGGGGTGACAGTCTCACATTGAGGACAATGTGTAGTTCTAGTATGGGGGGATCTTTCGATTTGATCTTACTTGCATTTGCCTTGTCTTCACGTAACCCCGTTTTTCCACCAAAAATAGCAAAAATATGCCAAAATTTAATTTTTTTTCAAAAATAGAATAAGTGTTTTGACACGTAGTTTTGTCTTTTTAAAGAATAAATTTTGACTTGATCGAGCATGTTGCGCTCTAGCTTGCCCCTTAACTTATATAAATTTAAGCTTTTGCTAGTCTTTTATACAAGAAGCTTTAAAACGCAAATTCTAGCTTGAAAAAGCCAAGAGTTTGCAAGTTTCCATGATAGACTTTAAATATGCAAAGCTTGTTTTATTAAGACTAAGCATTACGGATATTTTATTAAAGATTTTAAATTTGCGAAGAACAAAAAATGATAGAGTTTTATACAAGTTAGATGCTAAACATAGAGTAGTTGGATCTCTTTTAGGCTCATAGAGGTTAATTGTGGATTTTTACTCCCACCAACTTAATAAACATTATATAATTGTTGAATAAATAAAGTTACTTTAGGTTTTTGCGATTCTTAGTTTAAATCACTTCGTAGAGATTCCTTCTAGTGAAATTAAGGTACACATCGAGGTTTTGTCAGTGTTGTGGGGAAATAGGCTACCGATTCCTGACGGCTCGCTACCGTTGTCTAGGTAGTTAAAAGACCACAGGACTTGAAATTTGGCTAATAATAATAAGTTATGTAATAAACCGAAGCCGAAATAAGACCACTACCTCTTGCCGGCTCACAACCGATGTGGTAATCGTTTAAAGGGTGGAGGTAATAATAAAAAAAACTGTGGGCTGATAAAAGTTTACTGCCTCTTGCCGGCTCACAACCGATGTGGCAGTCTTCTAAATAAGGCACATAGTAATAATCCGAGACTGATAAAAGTTTGTTGCATCTTGCCGGCTCACAACCGATGTTGCAGCCTTCTAAAAGGTCGAGGATCTCCTGGTCGAAATAAGACTCCTGGACCATGGTCGGCTCGCATACCGATGTGGCAGTTGTTTAAAGGACCGGGAGGTTTAATAATGTTGCTATAATAATAATGTTAATAATAAAGCCAAATTTCGACTCCGGGGTTATCTAAATAAACCTCCATCTCTGGACTCGTAGTTGAGTTGTTTCGGATGAAATAAAAAGGATAACCTCTAAATCATGCGAAATTAGAACCTTAATGTGGACCTTACTCTCACTATATCGTCTCTCTAGGAAATGATTTCAAACTAATTGTAGTCTAAACCGGGTTTACTTTATGTGAATAAGACATTAATTTATTTGTCACCAATAATAAGAATAAAACCTTTAGAGGATTTAGGAAATAAGGGAGCGGAAAGTAGCTATGCATACACAATTAGCTTTTATGAGTAGTGTTAGCATCTTAACTTGTATTTAACAATGATTTCATTTTTAAGCTTGGTTTGGGGCGGGTGAAAAATCAAGAACGATGAATTTATCCTTTTTAGTGTCTCTTGTTCCGTAGAAGTTATGATATGTATAATAAATGCATAAAAATGGTAAAACGGGGTGTCTCAAATCTAGTAATTTTCTATATCATTGCGTGAGGACACGACAATAGCTTAGTATGGGGGATTTTTGATATGTGTTTTATCACATATCATTTTACCCTAATAAAACGAGCTAAAAAGACCAATAATGAACGAAAACAGATAAAAAATGCATTGCATATGTGTATTTTGTGAATTGTGTCTTGCATGTACGGATAATAAATAAAATGACAAAATCAAAAGTAAAACGGACAAAACTAAGCACGGGAATGGACAGAGTACGGAAAACAGAAGCCGAAGGCATAGACACCCTTAATGGGCCAACCCGTTTTCCCATTTTAATAGGTCGGGTCAGCCCATTAACATGCTATATATAAAACCTTAAGCCCTTTTATAAGTTTAAAATCCAAAACCATTTAAACCCTTTTATCCATTCCTAGCCCAAGATTAAGCCCAAACCCTTATTATACCAAGCCCAAGTCAAAGTTTATAACCGGGTCAAACAAACAAAATTACTATTCACTCTCTTCCCCATTTCCCTCTCTTTTACACAAAACGCTCACAGGGTAAATTCCCTCTCAACCATTCACCACACAAGGGGCTTCTAGAAGCCTGCCACCTGACACATGACGCAAGCAATGATGTAAATGGAATGACACGCTGGCAATCCTATGCTATACGATTGGATGATGGGACGTGGACAAGATTCAAGGGCTCAGATGAGTGGTGATGGAATGAAGGGTTAGGATTTGAGCTCTAGGACGCGCCTATGCTCCTAGAACCTTCTGCTTAGCACTATAAATAGAGGTTCTCATACAGGAGGAAAGTGTGTAGGATTTTAGTAGTAGCTTATTTTAGTAGCTTATTGTAATTTTAGCTTAAATGTCTTTTAAATTGATGTAATTCTCTCTTTTATAAGCTTGTAATCTGTTTTTGATATTAATAAAAGTTTCATTTAAATTGTTTTTTTTAATTCTGTCTTTACTTATAATGATTTAATCATGATTTAGTTAAGATAATAAGCTCAAAATAAGCTCATTACTGTATAAGTTATCATTTAATTAGTTAAGCTTGTTTTAAGCTTAACTGGTTAAGCTTATTACTCAAACTTACCTCAGCTTGTTTTGGAAGATAAGCCAAAAAGGGAAAGGCTTATGGACCTTACCAGCTTATCTATGATAAGCTGAAGCTTGTTGACTTGAGCTCAATTGAGCATTCTAGATCCCTGTTTAGCTGGGATCAAGGTACCTTTATCTTTTCTCTTTTTGGTTTGAATTCCTATTTAGCTTTTTTCCCTACTTATTCTTGCTTATTCTGCTTATTTCATAATTATTAGTGCCTATTCAGTATATTGTTAGCTTAATATGTTTAGTTTGTAGTTTAATATAAGTTTTCAAATAAAGTTTCAGTAAATGTATAAAATAGTTTAGTTGCGTATTAGAGTAGCTTATCATTTAGAGCTTTTTCCCCTAAGTCCTTAGCTTATTTGTCTTAACTGGCTTTAGTCTTTAATTTGTTTTCATGTATGGTAGATTCTTGAAGTCTGTCTTAGCCTAAAATTAGCTTTTCAAAATTTTAAAGGGGTGTTTGGTTTAGCAGTCTTAACTAAGAGTTAAGACAGCTAAGGCCTGTTTTGGTTTTTAATCTAGTTTAGATTAGCTTAATAATAGTCTAAAAAGTAGTTTTAGGTAGTATTAGTTAGTTGTTAGTAAATTTGATAGGTTTTCTACAAGTTTTCTAAAATTCTGAGTGTGAAAATGCGTTAAGCATCTTATTAGAGCTTTTTCTTAAAAAGTCCATTAGATGTGTGGTTTGTATCTCAAGTTGAGTCTAAAATGAATGTTTCATCTGCTGAGTTATGTGTCAAAAGTGTTGAGTCCTAGTTTTTAGTATTTGTCAAAAAGCAAAAAAAAATATTTAAGTCTAAACTGTCACTTTTGACAGATTAATTTTCTAGCTTTTTTTAGTTCAAAATTCTTAAAATTAGATTTTATGTGTTCATTAGTGGTTAGACTTTATCTGTTTTGAGTTTTTAAGTTCTGGCTTAAGCTTATTGAAGCTTATTTTTAGTACCAAAAGTAGTATAAAAACTGTCAGATGTCCTTTTTGAGTCCTTAGAAGTGTAAATTGTGCCATTAGCTTTAGGTATTTTTCTACTTAATTTAGCTGCTTATTCTTTTCTTTGGTGCTTATTAGGTCTAGGATAGGATTTGTTTTCAGCTTATTTGCTTTTCTTTTGCCTAATGAGTCCAATAAGCCAAAACAGTTTTAGCTTTAAAGTCATTTAGTGCAAACTGTCTTATTGCCCTTAAGTGCTTTTAGCTTATTTTGTTTACTTATGTTTTGTCCTAAGAACTTATTGAGACTAGTATTTCATTTTTTTAGCTTATTTAGGTTTCTTTTAGCTTATTTAGCTTTTAAAAAGGTCTAGAAGTTTTAATTCATGAGTAGCCGTATTAACTCTAAAAGTTAGTACTGATGGTTTCAAAAGCTCATTTCTTGCTTATTTGTGAGTCTTAGAAAAAGTGTTTTTGCAAAAGTTGCTTATTGTCGGCTTTTTATCAAGTGTGCTTAAAAGAAAAATAAAAAAAAGTTTTTGCAAAAAGCAAGGGCCAGGACTCGAACCTGCGACCTTGCCTTCTCAAAGCCTCAACACAACACTCCTTAACCAACTGCCCTTGGGTCTTTTTCGTTTATTACTTTGCATGATCTAATTAATATAGTGAGTTTTTCAGTTTTAGCTTTTTAGGCTTATTTGCTTTATAACTGCTTATTCGTTTAGTACATCTTCAAGTTTTTATTTTTCTTAGATTCTACATAGTTCAAAGTACTTTTCATAATTTTTCTAGAATTTTAATAATTAGTTTACTACTTTTAATATTTTATTTAGATTAAAACTGTTTTTAATTCATAAAAAATAAAATAAAAGTCAAAAAAATATAATTCTTTTTTCTAAAATTATTTTTAATCATTTAGGACTTTTAAAAATTAAATTTACATTCGTAGGGCTTAAATTTGATTTACTTGCTTATTTAGTCGCGTTTTAGGATTCCCGTTATCGTTTTTTAGGTTTAAGTCGGAATTGCCTTTTTTTGCTTATTTTTGCATTAAATTTGTAGAAATAGAAAACCAAATCAAAATCTGAAACTATTCAATTCACGCGATCACAAACTTAACCGATTCTCAATTCGCACTTCGTCGAGGAAACGACCCGGAAGGTTTTGAACTTTACTTTGGTTAAAAGTAATCTTCTTAAATCCTTACGGAATACTTATTACTATACTATTATTGATATTATCCTTATATACGTATCGGGATCAATCAATTTTTGTTGCTAGCTTTACAATTAGGCGAAGCATATCTTTTGCTGGTACACATTAACTTCCAAGCTCTTCCTACCTCAATTGGCATATCAATATTACAAGCATAACTAGCTAGGTCCTTCCGCCAATCCATTTCTATTCTATACAATCCAAACACATGATTCCTAAACCTTTCATACCTTTCATCAATACAAATCACATACATAACAGACAATACAAGTATGATAATTCAATATAACATCTTGTTTTTGTCTAATTAATTACCTTGAATCCAAGCCAAAGACATCAAGAACATCATCATCATCATTCCATGCTTTCCTTCATAAACCACAATTATACATATTAAGAGACTTCATGATATGGGTTTATATAACCTATCACTTATCCAATATCCATCCTTTATCATCATATGATCATATCTTGATCATATGATGTAAAACCCAAATTCTTTATACTTAATCTTCAATTAACCTTAACCCTTATCAATAAAACATTCTTAATTCGTGCTCATTGAATATGCAATTACCAAAACCCCAATTAGTATACATGTAATCCCTAATTTCTTAAACTAGCAATTCAACTCAATAAGATTCTTACCTTAAAGGGATTGTTGTATAGCTCATATCACTTTCATTTCCACTAGGAAATACATCATCTTTTCCCCCTCTTTCTTGGGTCGACATACACCAGACACACACATGTGATGTATGTAGAATTGTCCAGAGATATTTCTAAATATCATTGGTTAGTTGGCAGTTTAGCCAGTTGACACAATAAGTCCCTCAAGTCCATTTCCTTGCTATTTGACCACATTAACTTATATAACTCATTTACCACTTAGCACCTTTAATCCCTTAAGTCACATTCTTCCTAATTGAGACACATAGTATTTTCTAAAACCATTTACATAATATTAATACTTATAGTTTGACTATCGGGTTGACTAACCAATCGCTTAATGTTTTCAAACTTATAAATGTCGTAGTCAAACTCATCCTATGGCATTCTCGTAATTAAATACTTAAAAACCGGTTTTGGGGTGTTACAAATCTATCCTCCTTATTTAGATTTTGTCCCCGAAATCTCTTCATCTATTCTAAACCCAAACTTGGTCACATTGACCCCACGTTTCATCTTAGCATTCTCAAACATATGCTCAACTAGTTGCTTCAGCCTATATGGTTTTGCAACTCTAGCCATTCCTTAATACCTCTAATTATCCTTAATTTGTTCTACTTCTCGCTCATTCCTATCTTACTTACACCTTTTTCTAATGAAAAGCGTCATTAAGGTGACATTTACCATTTCTGATTATATCATTTTTGTAACTTTTTCTATATATTGATACGTTTCCATTCATTTCTTTTATAAATTTTCATCAAGAACTACGTGTTACTTTAGAAATTACGTTATCTTGACTTATCATTAGTCTATACCTTCTTATTTAACGTAACCATCTTGACATTATTTTTATCATTTCCATTATAACATTGTGCTTTCGTTACTTATTTTTAGTAAATTCTCCTCAAGGATAATAAGTCACTTGGAATAATTCAATACTTTATCTTATACCTTCCACATTTACATTAGGGTGCTAATAATACTTAGCGACCACCATAATCATTACTCCTAACATCGATTTAAACTTATATCCTTCCACCTATATTCCTAACATCTAAAACTTAACTATTTCCTAAGGTCTCTAGTAACAGTCATACTCAAATTCTTATTTTACCTATCTTATTTCCTGCAACATCTAACTAATCTTAAACTTCCATTTTTACTTCCTTATTTTTCTCATGCTATGCCAAGAACACATAAACCCACTTATTTATACTTCTTTATTTACATTGAGAAGCGTCCCAGTCAATGCAAATAAAGAAATATAAACTTATGGTTCGGTGATTCACAATTTCTTTATTTAAATGAAGAGGCGTCCCAATCTAATATAATAAGGAGATTATAAACCATCCTACTTATATGCTCCAATCATAACACTCAAACATACTTAAGTCTTCATTTATTTCCTTTAATCTCATACTAATAATCATTTATTTTAATATCATCTTTTCAGAGTCTTGGATCCAATCTCCCTTAACTTTTTCTCAATGAAAGCTTGGCTTTCTCCAATTGTTATAACGTTTGTTTTTTTAATTATTATTAAATACATATTTACCCTCTTATTTTCTTATTTTTATAAAAACCCTTTATTTATTTTGTAAACCTTTTAAATAAAAACTAGTTTTAAACTTACTATTTTATAAATTTTATTTCATAATTTACTTTTCTAAATTAGAAATACTCATGCTTATCAAATTTAAATACTAGACTTAATCCCTTCCTAGGAATACATTATAAACTCTTTACGCTCATATATTCATTATTTACCAAAATACACGATAATGCATAAAATCATGTTATCATTTTCATTGTCACAAAAATGTGAACGAAATGAAATAGCTACCAAAAGCACAACTAAATCACTAATAGATGAACACGCATCACAGATTGATATCAAATACTCATATAAGATTAAGATCACATAAGCACGCAATTATAACACATATAAATACTTTAGTCAACTCTAACGGTTTGACTAACCTGATCAAGTCACGGTTGTCACAATTTCCTATAAGAAAAAGGCATAAGCTATATAATTCATCAAACACACATTTAGAAGGATCATGCTCTTGTGTCGGTTTGCAAACTTCATTTCTCTTTTATCTCAGAACAAATGTATTAAAGTATTGGTTGAACTGATGAGGGTTATATACTTATATGCAGATGTAAATTTTTTGCATCCACAGTTAAAAATAAATTATTAGGAATGCAAAACAAGGTGAATTAGATCTTTTTCAAGATGACTATGTTTGGATGCAATGGAAGTATGAGGATGCACATAGGTATTTGTTACAATTTGATGTTAAATAAAATGGATAACCAAGCAAATAAAAATCAGAAGAAGTTCTTGCACTTGCACCTATAAAAGAATAATCATTTCAAGAAGTTATTGCTATTTTTTGAGTATATATGACTTTTGAGATTATGTATACCAATACTAAAATTTGTCCATGGTAGTGGTTTTAAATGCTTTGTTGTGGTACTGGGGATCACATTTATTATTTAGATGTGGAAAAAGACAAAATAGGTATGGGTATGGGTTGAAACAGGTTCTTTTCGTATGGGTCAAACTGGTTTCTGTTGAGATGAGCTTAGAATGGGTCAAAAATAGGTCATATACATTCTATTAGGATATTATGACTTTACAAACAGTTCCATGATAAATATAATTAAAAAATCTCTTTACCATTGTACTATAATAGTTTAATTTTTGACCCATTATGAATAGGTATTCCATCTCTATTTTACATCATTATTGTGTGAAAACAGGTTTGTTTCTCATAAAAGATAAAATAAAATGCCTGGTAAGCTCCCGATATTCTGATGCATACTGAAACGCCCCTTTCTAGACTTAAAATTTGACCCAAAATTAAAAACATTGCGGAAACGTAAGATCGGGAATGACCTTGTATCATTCCTTAATAAAATGATAAAAATACATTATAATTAGACCCTTGAAAGATTCATTATCATAAAGTAGACTCATTAAGCTTTCCAACGATATAAAGAATTCGTTCTAACTCTTTACGGTTTACATTTTATGGCAAAAACAAAATTTTAGGCTGCTGGATGGCCAGTCGGGATGCTCCTTGCACTTGCTCACACTCCAAAACATATTTTTGACATTAAATTCTAGAAAACTAACTTCCCTAACTTGATATTACTTAAAACTTTCAAGATTTCATTAAAACACTATAATACATGATTTCCATAACTATTTGTGGTCTAAATGCCAAAACATATAAACTTTAGGGTTTACTAAACACCCCGGTTTAACCCATTTG
>BQNB010015382.1:0-73359 GCA_026074375.1 Tanacetum coccineum
ATTTTGAATACAGTGTTTGAAAATGGTTATAGTCCGGACAAAAACTTTTGAACTGGTTCTCTATAACCTTGGCTCTGGTACCAATCTGTAACACCTCCAAATCTGGGTAGCAGCGGAATATTGAATATCCGAGGGCGTTACTTCATAGATCAATAGCACAAGATATGAGAACGACCACTAAACGTGTCGTTTTAAAAAGATACATTGGATGGTTTATAACAAATGTTCTCAAAATGTAATACGCCCCAAATCTTTAGTACTGACTCTCCAAAGAGTGACCCCCAATGTATCTTGGCACCTCGTGCCTTATTGACCTGAGAAAAACATGCTTAAAACGTCAACATAAAGTTGGTGAATTCATAGGTTTATGTAAATCAATAGTAGGACCGCAAGATTTCCAAGTGTATGATTAAGCAACAGATGCAAACATCATAAAAAGTAATTACGTTTTCCTAAGCTCATGACACTGAAGCTCGACATGTATGAATGCAATAAATTGCCAATAATGCCCGTGAATGATGTTCTAACCCGCAACATCCCAAATCCGACATGGTATACGTTTGTTGTCCGGCAAACCGGCACAGTGAGCGCTACTCACCCAAACGGGGATGTCAATCCCAAATAGATCTATTTATAACATTCGCGCTCACAATCTAGTAATTGACAGTTCATGATAAAGGGCTCAGTGGGTTATCGCTACTTAGGCAAACACGTAATCATAGTATAAAATGTACACTTGCGTCCAATTTGTAAAACAAAGCATGTTCTCACCCCAAAGATGTAAATCATTTAAATAATTGTAAAACATGGGGCTATGAACTCACCTGAGTAGGTAGTCCTCTGTGAATGATAAATATATCCAAGTATGGCAAATGAATCACACCGTCAAATACCTAAGTAAATACGGCCAGTCTTAGTCTACAAGTTTAGGCTAACGACTTAATGCATAAACTACAATAAATTGCTAGTTTATATATATACTGTTATCACTTGTGTGGTGGTGCACATGTTTATTGTAATTGTCTTTACTTGTTGGTTCTTGGGAAGGTATACGACTAAGGACAGATATCGTTAATAAATATACATTTATTAACCTGATAGTTTATACACCGATAAACCTTGACTTTAAATACAATAATACTTTTATTATATTAAGTCCAGTCCGACACTTCAAGTATTTATAAAATCATTTAAGTTTTATAACATACTTTTAAGTTTCTAAGTTTGACAACTTTAGTCCTTTTATTTAAGTTTGGTTAAATTACACTTTTTAACCCCTAACTTTCCAAGTTGTCACTTTTAGTCCTTTAACTTTACAAAAGTTATACTTTTAATATAAGTTATTCCAAAACAGCACCTTATGTTTGAAATATGTCAAAAACAGTCATTGGACTCATAAAAATCAATATTTATAGTTTACACCCTCTAGTTTGCACTTTGACACTTTTAGTCCCTAAACTTGTAAAAATCACATTTTAAGCCCGTTTAAGTTCTAACAAGTGGCAATAAGTTTTATTAAGCTCCAATAAGCCATATAAGTTATGGCAGCTTATAAATAAGCTCAGATGAGCTTATTTAGGCTTTTTAAGCCTTGTTGGGCTCGTTAAAGCCCGTTAAGCAAAATAATGGTCCAATTTAGATTTCAAAGGCACATAAGCCCTTATTAAGCTTATTGAAACTGTTTGGCTTAATAATAAGCTCGGGTGAGCTTATTTGAGCTTATTGGGCTCGTTAGCCCAATAACTCTAACCCGAATTGTTTCAAAAGTCCATTAAGGTGTGATAAGGCAATCCAACTGATTTTTCTAGACTTAATAAGCACTATTCGGTCTGTTTTATTGTTCGGCTTATTCTATAAGCCATTAAGCTCGTTAATGGGCTTTTAAGTCCAATAAGAACTCGATAAGGTTTATACATGATCCAACTAGTCCATTTTAGGTCCATTAGCATTTTCTAAGTCTAATAAGCTTATTAAACTGTATAAGCTCACAAATAAATTGTTTAAGCTTATTGTGGCTTATGGGCTCGCGTTTGGATACGACAATGGGTCGTCAAGCCCAATAAGGGTTCGGCTAGATTTTCTAAGGTATACTTAGGTCCATGTGAGTTCAATAAGCACTTTAGGCTTCTTATTAAGCTCGTGGAGCTTATTAATAAGTCGTGGCCTCGTAGACGTGGCTTGTTGGGCCTGTTGGGATTTAACGAAACCAATTATGGCCCATTAAGCTCACTAGTTAGTTTCTAGGGTTTGAAACCTTACGATAAGTACTCGATAAGCAATTATTACTCGTGTTTTACTACATGCATTCGTCTTATTAGCTCGTACATTCGTTCCCAAGTCGTGCCAATAATGTAACATTTCCATAATCCACAATGATTACTTTGTGCATTTTTAAGAAAAATTATAACGTCTACAACATGCTAGTATAATAATCATTCCCTTAAATCAAGTTAACAGCACACAAGTCCACTTTGAAGTTTACTAAGGAGCGAGAATCAAGCATGGGACGAACCAAGCATGTCTCACGATCCATGAGGTATCTAACCCGCATATAACGCGACACAGTAACTTAAGTAAAGATAAGATGAACATAAATGACATAGAAGACCTAGTAACGACTTACAAAGGGTCCTAGTTTCCTTGGTTGTGAGTTTAGACGTAAACTCGACTCGTATACACCCAAAACGTGAGTATAACTAAAGCACCAAGCTTATAAACTCTAATCCCTTGCTCGTGCTTTCCTCTTAAAACCCTAAGCTTGATCATTAAGGCTGTCCTTGTAGTTTCTTGGAACAAATGTGGGTTAAATGTGTTTCGTGTAAGGTTAATGCCTGAAATGGATAATTGGGATTAAAAAAGGAATGTTTAACCTTGAGGAGAGTATAAGAGTTTTAGAAGTGTGTTAAGGGAAATAGTGTGTCTTATTTATAGGATATTAAGCTAGTTAACTCCTTTTGTTTCTCCCTTGACTAGAAACGAATGAGTTGAGGTGGTTTAGGAGGGTTTTAGTTGCTTACACATGGTTTTAGGTTAAACCACCAAGTACATGACTTAATTATCAAGATTAGTACAAGATTCACCTAAGCAATGAAATGATAATGGTTTGTGTGTCTCCTTTCCTTGTAATCGCAGCGCTGGCCAAAAGGGATCAAAAAAGGGATAATGGTTATTAACCAATGGATAAATAGCCATTATGAGACCATTAGGACATGCATTAATTGAAACATGGATGTACTAGTACTTGTTAAGATCATTAGGAGATCTTTAGTAGCTAATAAATCACCAAGGACGATTTTATGTGGGTTTACTTGCCCACATTCGGCACTCAAGTGATATTAACACAAGATTTGATTAAATCTTATGTTTAGGCTTTTAAAACGGGTATTGGTTTAAGTCTAGGTAAGTCTAGGTATTTTCGGGGTATGTCCAAATGTATTTTATTGCGAAACGTAGCCCTTTTACGTGACCAATAAAAATAAAATACGCAAAGTTAATAATTATTTTCTTAATAATTATTTACTACTTGGTTGATGCAAACCTTAATTTATTTGATGACCGTTTACATTAAATGATTATTTCTAGTCTACGCGATTTAGTTTAAAAGTAATTATTAAAACGCGTGTCGGACCAAAATAAATAGTGACGAATAATAGATGTCGTAAAGTGACCTGAAATTGAGAAATGTTACATCATCCATGGTAAACTTGCAAGATTCACCATGGATCTCATCAAATTAACATTTAATAAAGCGAGAAGATTCATATTAACAATTAATACATACCGATTATTAACAATTAATCTACGATATCCATCAAATAAAAATTGCATACATCTTAGGGTCTTGTCTAATTAATTTTATTAACCATAATTAGTGTTTATGAACACGAGATCATCAAATAAAAATTAAGACAACATCAAAACCTAGCAATTTTTAACGTTCTTGATAACAATTATGTAATTTATAGATCTATATGACCGACTCATTTTTTGAAACGCCCCCAAACCCCACTGTTGGAATTAGTAGACATTAAAATCATATTAACTATTAATAAATACGAGCACGCAGCGGAAGACTAGCACGTAAGATCATTCACATAGTCATATAAATTAACATAATAATAATAAAAGAAAAACGTACCTTTTAGCAAATCTTGAATTAATAAATCAAGAACAATATAAGATCAAAGTATGATCTCTCTTTGGATTCGTACACAAGAAAAAGGACGACGTTTTGTTAGAGATTCAATTAGAATGCTAGTTTTCGTTTTATAAACAAATAAGCAAAACAACTTACTTTAATTGAATTAATACAAATCGGTTTATTTCCCACTTGGATGGGTGTAGTCGATTGACTCAACACGAGAGAAAGGAAAGAGAAAAGAAGTTTTGCTTTTAAGGTTTCACCAAAGATATCAAAATAATGAGCCTTGATTTGTTTATATAGGCATAAGGAATTTGTTATAAGGAAACAAATTCCCACCTCCTCTTGTTGAGGTATAACCGGCCCCAAACACAAGCCCACAACCCAAGCCAAAACTTCCCTTTTCTCATTATTTAACATTAAGTCATTTATGTTAACATTTAACGACCGTTAAATAAATTCCGTTAAGTAACTAATTAATTAACGACCGTTATCTTATTATTTACACAATTAATATAAATTAATTAATATAAATTAATTAATTATATCAGTTTTGAATCCAAACGCTATCGTGTTGCATTCATCCCAAAGGCCCGAGTCCGCATTCCGACATATATGATTACGTGTAAAAATTCCATTCAAAAGTTGAATGGTTTTTGTGATCAGTATAAAGTTTAAGTGACTTACATCAAACTTCGTTACTATTCAGCACATTTTCCACTCATGGTTTTAACCCTATTCTTGCAGTTTTGGTGAGACAATTTCTAAACTGGTCAAAGAAATCCTAAAAGATATTGAAAATAAATCAAGCCGGGCCCATAAAAGAAACCATCTTGTTCAAATAATTAAATAGAAAAAATCCCTTAAAACATACGAGATCCTATCTTATAAAAAGAGGGAAAAAAATCGTATAGCAGTGTAAAAAGGAAATGATCATGTTAAATCCTTTTTATTAAGTCAGAAGATCGTAAATCCTTAAAGCATATAAGGATAGTTTATCAACTTACATAAAATACGAAACTTGCATGTTGATATACAAAGGACATTATATTTAGAAAAGATTTTCACCAGATCGCAAGTCATTCTTATAAATACCATAACAATCACAAACACATACATTATAAACCCTAGAACGAAAAACTGAGAAGCAATAGGAGGGGCGAAGCTTTTTTTTGGATTCAAGGTAATACTCTCATGCATGTAAATTTTGAACTTAATTGTGCTGTTAGATTCACATAATACGTTATACATTGGTCTGGGTTACTTGCTTTTCAATTATTAAGAAAATTATACGTATGCAGTTAGCTTCTTGTGTATGCATGATATTTAATTATTTATAGTTTGACTGTTGACTTAGTACAATGAAAGTTACAAATTTACTTTCAGAATGGTTTGTAAACATGTAATCATAAAACTAGTTATCCGGTAATAATTAAAACTAATTTGGAATTATATTTTTGGTCGAAGGGTTTTGTACAACGTAGCCTAGCTGTACATGTTGGAATTTAACAATCAAGTTAACCAATTTAACTCTAACGAGTACGCAGCGGATAGATCTAGTCTAGTACAAATAATCAACATACATATAAAACACATAAGGAATGTAAAAGAGTAAATAGGAACATACCCTCGTAGACACCAGCAAGTATATGAAACCAAGAATGAGAAACTAGTGACTAAGTTGTCACCTCTACGAGTGCTCACACAAACACGTAAACAAGCACGCCCGGATGCTAGTCCAAACCTCACGTGTATCCAATACAATAAGTAAACCAAGTGCTTCTGAAAACCGATCACCTAAACCCACTCTTGGAATAGAACCGAAATACAGAAGGTAACAATAAGGGTTGAACCGAATTCGGTTGTAACCGTGCTACAGTACAACCGAAATAGAGATCCACAACCCCTAGCTCGAATCCGACGATTGTCACACCTTGACAATATATATTAAGGGCCGAAAACTAAAAACCCTCTGGAAGTGATCCTAAGGTTCCGAATCTCTAATCGAATAGCCCAATAACCAACAACCGAAATAGAAAACTGGTTTTAAAGCCAACCGAAATAGGAGACTGTTTTAGTATTGGGGTTTTGATTCGGCTGTTATGAAGAAGGAGAAGAAAGAAACGATTTGCTGTGTTTTCTCTTGTGGTTATGCGTCACTAATGAGCCAGGGAGGGGGAGGTTTTATAGCCTCTCATCCCTACTCATGATAAGAGCACAAACAAATTGTGATAAGGGTAAAACACTACAAGTTTAACCTTATCACTTCTCTTTCATTCATTCTTATCAAAATGAACCTAGACACTTATAGAAAACCATTCTAGAACCTCCCTTAGCCGGCTTCAACCTTAGGACAACCAAGGAGTTCTTGTCTAGTCGTAGTATGTCCAAATTGGTTTACATAGAAACGTTTTCGTGAAGTAACAAACGTGCTCTAAATGTTTTATCGTGTGTGCCCCCAATAGGCTCACACACTCCTAGTTGTGTATCGCGTATCCAACTAACATAAACCAACAGCTCCCACTTGGGAGTTGGAGTAGCAGATAACCCATACACTAACGACGGAAACGTCTAGCAACACTCACATTCGTTTTTAAAACTAGAAGTGTCTGAGATCAAGTTTCATAAACATTCTCAGTAGCATGGTTATTTTGTCTTGCTATAATCATACACCCTTATTGTTCAAATACCGTTTAAACTACTATGGATATGGATCCTAACTCTTCCATAGACAGTTTAACAAGATAGATTCTCGTTATAAATTCAATACAGATATACCAAATGTAATCAAGAAGCAACTTGCCATTACCTTTGGGTTCGCAAACAATGGATCTGATTAATTCTGGAGATGCGCGCAATGTATTATTCTGCACATATCAAGTGGAGGAAACAAATTCTTTGTTAAAATGCAAGAGTAGTGAATGCTGCTTCACATCACTTCCAATAATAGTCATTAATAACTAACATTTTCAGGACAAAGCGATTGACATAGAATTAAAAGTGATATCCACACATACCAGAACTCTTTGTATACTTAGTCTAATGTACTTAACTAACCATTTTTCAAATTTACTTAGAGACGACGGATCCCATAAAGAAATATTCGATAGTTGGGGGTGTCCAATCCCATCCCCCTTGTGATTAACATATTATTTAGGTTGGGAACCTACCATATAGTTCAAAGAATATAACCAACACTCACATTTGCCTTATGTAACAATACTCCCATATTGTCAAACGACAATGGACATATTTAGAATGATAAATCATTCAAGGATTAAATATGCAAATATAGGACAAAACAATATGTTGATATGAATGATAACAAAAATACCTCGTATCTTTATTCATCAAAATAAAATTGACTTACAATCTAGATTATCAAATGACTAAATAAACACAATTTACATGAAACCCTACTAGCTGGAAGCATTCCAATATTCCTAGTATTCTGAATGCTTTGGAAAATGCCAACGCTTGTAAACTAGGGATCAGCTAAAGTTGTCCATGCTGTGTGAACCTTTTCTAACTTTATGTCACCAAATTCAATAACTTCACGAAGGTAGTGAACTTTGGCACAGAAATGTCTAGCACCTTTAGAGATTACAAACTCATTAGCTTATAGCAGATTGCT
Source organism: Tanacetum coccineum (assembly GCA_026074375.1). Classification (NCBI taxonomy): domain Eukaryota; kingdom Viridiplantae; phylum Streptophyta; class Magnoliopsida; order Asterales; family Asteraceae; genus Tanacetum; species Tanacetum coccineum. The sequence continues at coordinate 7,776 of BQNB010015382.1, forward strand.
CCAGTATATTCACAATACATATTAAATGGTTTTTACAATTGTGGAACAACACCAGAGCCCAGAATGAATTTCCTAACCCATACAGGCTTCCTTAGAAAGCATCAAAGGCAGCAATGTAACTCACTTCCTGCAGATGAAGTAGCGAAAATAGCTTTTGCTTGGCACTCTTCCAGTCAACAACACCTCCATTCAAAACGAACACATATCCAGTCTGAGACTTGAGGTCATCAGCATCCGTCAGATATCCAGCATCAGTGTAGCAAGAAACCCTGAGCTCTCGTTTTAGATCACCTCCGTAAACTAGAAACATGTCCTTAGTATTCCTGAGATACTTCAGAATGTTCTTAACAGTAGTCCAGTGAAGATCACCTGGATTCTGTTGGAATCGGCTTGTTATGTTCTGAGCGAACGCAACATCAGGGCGAGTACATCTCACAGCATACATAATAGAACCCACAACCGAGGCATATGGAACATTTTGCATGCGCTTCAATTCAGCAGGTGTAGAGGCACCTTGTGATTTACTCAATCTTAGCTTATCTTGCATGGGGATACTTCCACGTTTGGAATTCTCCATGTGAAAACGCTTTAAGATTTTTTCGATATAAGCACTTTGACATAAGCCAATCAACCGTCGTGATCTATCTCTGTAGATCTTGATTCCAAGAATATATGCAGCTTCACCTAAATCTTTCATGGCAAAACACTTTCCAAGGTAGGATTTAACATCTTGTAAACATGGAATACTGTTATCCATGATCAATATGTCGTCGACATACAAGATTAGGAAAGTGACATTACTCCCACTAGCTTTTAGATATACACATGGCTCATCAGCATTTTGACTGAAACCAAATTTCTTTATTTCATCATCAAAACGCTTATTCCATTGCCTTGATGCTTGCTTAAGCCCATAAATGGAACGTTTCAGCTTGCATACTCGGTTTGGATATTTTGGATTGACAAAACCTTCAGGTTGCTCCATGTAAACCTCTTCATTGAGATATCCATTGAGGAAGGCAGTTTTGACATCCATTTGCCAAATCTCATAGTCATAAGTAAGCAGTTATGCTATGAGAACCTTAATAGCTCTAATGTCTGCAACAGGAGAGAAGGTTTCCTCATAATCAATCCTTGGGGTTTGAGTATAGCCCTTCGCCACAAGACGAGCTTTATAGGTGTGTACAGCTCCATCCATGTCAGTCTTTTTCTTAAAGAGCCACTTGCTACCAACGGTTTTGCCATTAGGAGGAAGTTCAACTAAGACCCAAACTTCGTTGTCTTTCATGGATTGCATTTCCACATTCATAGCATTAAGCCATTTATCAGACTCAGGGTCTAACAATGCAGCTTATATTTAGCGGGGTTTCACCGAATCCCCTAATCATGTTCCTCATCATCGATTTTTTTTATAAACACATACGATCATGTGGGACCGTCGTGTCCTAATGGACCAACGAATGGAATGATATCACTTTGAGTTCATCTATTATCTAGATTACCTACCCTCTTCATGATTTGAAGCTAGTGTCTATAGAAGGATGCGTATCTTCTTCTTGAATAATTTCAAAAGAATCTTCCTAGACTCTCCACTTGCTCTGATTTATAAGACTATTCTCTATGAATCAGCATTCCGATCAACAAATGACTTGTCTCGGAGTGGGTAGTAGAAAGAATAACCCCTTGTTCCTTTGGGTATCCTATAAAGATACACTTAATAGACCTGGGTTCTAACTTGTCATTCTGGTAAGAGTAATCTCGCATAATAAGTGCCCGTCACAACCCCAGACTTTAAGTAATACAAGCATAGGGGCTTGCCCCATCAGCAGTTAGAATAATGATAAAAAAAAGTAAGGCCATACATCGTATGGTGTCTTTTCAACCTTCATAATGGAACCATATTGAGAAATGCGTGCCAGCATCTCAAGAGCATAATTCCCAAAAGCACATTTGGAAGAGTTGTTGACTCATCATTGGATCGACACCATAACCAGTAGGGTTTCTGTTTCTCCACTCCGACACACCAATGTGTTGTGAGTGTAAGGAGGAGTAAGATAGGCGAGAATCCCATGATCCTGATATGGTCCAAAAACTCTGACGTCATAAACTCGGCCGACCCAGATCAGAACGTAGCGATTTTATGGTCTTGCCGAGTTGATTTTCTACTTCCTTTTGAAATACTTTGAAAGTTTCAAACACTTCATGTTTATGTTTCAACAAGTAAACATAACCATAACGAACTAAAGACGTTATGTGAAAAGTGACAAAGGAGCTTGTCTCCTTGCCTTGAAGTGATTCTTAAAGATGGCCTACATAACTCAGTGTGTATTAAGTCCAAGTAAGTCTTTGGCCCTTTCCACTTGATGTGTGTAAGGTTTTCTTGCCATCTTTCCAGACATACAAGAGACGCATTTTTCAAAAGCCCTAAGGTCAGTTGAATTAAGAAGTCCATCGTTTTGTAACTTTTCAATGCGTTTCTTGTTGATGGTCCAAGACGACAAAGCCACACATAGAAGCAGAGTCCCAAGTCTAGCTTGGGCTCTTTTGTTGCTAACAGTATATATCAAAATTTTTCATTTGCATAATAATTAGACAAATCAATTCAAAAATAACCAATCCCTTGGGATAGCCACTAAATAAAACCATGTTATTTCCTAGAAACTTGAATTTGTACTTATTCACGAAGCGTTAGTAAAAACCATCTCGTACAAACGGAAACGGAAATTACTACCTCTATTAATTGAGAGGATCATAAATTACAATTGTTCAAAACAATAACTAATCCGCTAGGGAGAGATAAATCAAAGTTGCCAATTGCCTCCACAGCTTCAACGTTGAACCATTATGGCCCACTTTACAAGCTAAGACCCACCCCCGACTGTCAGTTTCCTACTTGCCCTTGAGACCCTGCGTTTATTACAAATATGATTACCAGCACACAACCAGTGTCATAGAACCATGAATCTAATAAGAAAGTATTGGGATTTCTATAACGAAGATACCTAACCACCACCACTCCAAGGTTGCGTTCTTTTTCTTCTTTAGCAACTTCGGCTAAGTCTGAGGACGAGTTCCTCTTCCAATGTCCTTCTCACCACACTCATGACAGATTGAGTCATTTGTGGGATCTTCCCTCTTGGTTGAGGGGGAATCTTGGGGCTTGGGATCATAAGCTTGCTTATTTTTTTTTCCATTCCACCTTGATTTTGTTCCCCTGCCAACAGCCATTGAGGATGCGGTTTGGATTTGTGCTTTTTAATCCTTTCTGGACTTTACCATCACGAATAGCATGTAGAAGCAGGGGGAGCGTTGTGTTTGGATGTCATATTAAGAGTTATGCTCAATGTAGCTTTGCATAGCATGCAACTCGTTAACAGTCTTCCTCAGGCTATGCATGTTGTAATTCTGCACAAACCTATCAAATTCCTTGCGTAGACCGATAATAACATACTCATCAGCAAGGCTGAAGTGGTTACGGGGTGCCCCAAACGCTCTAGCATGTCAATATAGCCCTTTCATTTTCAGAACATACGAGCTAACTGACTTGCCTTTCTGTCTGTTTAACGGCGTGAAAATCACGCGTAGTCTGTAGAAGCTCCTGCTCTGCTTGCTGGGCAAACAGAGCTTTTAACTCCTTTATGCAAAGTCATTAAGCCATGGAGATTTTCCAATGTTCCGTTTGATCTCTGTCTCCATGGTCATGATCAGGAGTCCAACAGCAATCTCTTTGATCATTTAAACCCAAGCAGTAATGAGCAGCAAAGGATTTCAGGAGCAACATTCTGGACCCCAGGAGCTACCAGGAGCAGAGTGAAGTGACTGTCTCTAGGTAATTATCACAACTTATCATCAATTGATAGTACAATCCTAAGTTGTCTATACCATTCATAAAGTTGGGTCCAGTCAGTTTTTGCTTCTCGAAAAAACAAACTTTCGTTTACGAATTATGTTGCAATAACACAATTGATCAGAACATAGAAATTTCAATTTAGTATTTTTGATAATTAAATTATTAAAAGAATTAACTACCCAATTAATTACTAATAAGACTAAGATCCAACTTGACCTCCCACTTATTACCGGAGGTCTGACCAGCGAGTAAACAAGTAGGGCAAGAGGTAAGCGACGAGCGTTAATTGCATTGTTAATGCAACTCTTAGATTTATGAGACACATGACTTTAGTAAATCATATAGTAATGTCATGTACATGTTTTGTCTCATCTTATGCCTCGAGTCCGAGGTCTGACCAAGCATACTCGATTTAAGTCGACCAAAACAAGAACTTGCAAAAATTAACCTTAGGTCTGACCAGAGAGAAAAAATTTGCCATGGGTTGGAATGACCCTAAGGTCTGACCAAAGAGGCCAAGCCAAATGCACGTGTTCTTGGTTGGCTGGCATAGACTTAAAATTTTCATATAGGGTATTCACAAAAATGTGTCAAAAGCGTGTACAAAGAGGCATGAAAACAACTTTGTAGCACTTATTTTAAAAACTTTATAGACGACATTGTAGTAATCGTAGGTTCTTGGTAACTCCAATCGAACGCACAAAGAAGCGGAGAAACAGGTCAGCACGAAGCTTATTAAAAACCTGAATTCTTTAGGAAGGTCCGCCTTAAACTTCTCTTATAGTTTGTTCTAGTGGGTGAGCCGTACTTCCTATGGATTCATAATGTCCAGTTTTTAATTAATCAAGAAATCAAGTTTCATAGTTTAGTGTCTAATTAATTTTCTTAAAAATCAAGTTTTTCACGAAACAAATAGAGTTTTATTGTTGCCAATATGGTGGGATTACAAATTGATCAAACCCTATATTGTACTCCTACTTGGTCCGAAGACAAGTAATTCCAATAATTCCCTCATATGCCGAAGCATGTAGTGGGGCGGGAGAAAATTAAAGATCAATTCAACCCCATATTGCGCAAGTAAAACTAAAGCTTCACAAGAAATCAAATTTCCCCATAGTTTTATGTTCGTATTAATTGTATCAAAAATCCCGGTTTCGCAATAAACATTATTGGTCACAATGGATAAATTATTGTGTAATATTAGACATGTTCAATCCAAATTTCTCTATAAGTATTAGTCCGGTTTTAAGAGTTTCATAAAATCTATATTTTGAAAAATATTGACTAGACACATGGCATATCACATATAAGCAATTAAAACAGACTAAAATTGGATTGAAAATTGAGGAACAAACTCTTATAATGAAAGCAGTAAATCACATAATGCCTCGAGTTCTCAAAAGAGTCTTCCCCAATTGGAGAACCATAAGACTCTCACTAGGTTTTCTGCTAAAGTGCCTAGATCGCCACATCCATCATATAACATGATTGCGTGAGTCTTACAGCCGAGATAAAACAAGAATAGATTAACATAGCAAACTTAATTAACATTTAATTTTTAATCTATACTTTTACTTTTTTATCATTTTATGTTTGTGGTTTTTCTTAGTGGGGGGGGTGGGGGGGGTGGGGGGTGGGGGGGGGGGGGGGGGGTGGTTGGTTATTTAGTTATGGCAAGGATTGCATGTCGTTGCCATAATTTTCAATAAAAACAATAAATAATCCAATTTCATGCAGCCCTAGCGTGTTAAAATCGTATGTAATTCATAAATACTAAACTAATTGACTCGTGATGCCACTGTTGGAATTTAAACAATCCAAAAAAGTTAACCAAATTAACTATAACGAGTACGCAGCGGATAGATTCGTCTAGTACAAATATTCAACATACATTTATATACATTTAAGGGACATGTAAAATTTAAATGGAACATACACTCGTAGCCACCAGCAAATAAATGAAACCATGAATGAGAAAGACGTGGACTATGTTGTCACCTCATATAAACGTGCTCACACTAAACACCGTAAAACAAGCACCGCCAGGATGGCTAGTCCAAACTTCACGTGTATCCATACAATAAGTAAACCAAGGGATTTGAAAACCGATCCACCCTAACCCACTCTTGAATCTAGAACGAAATACAGAATGGTAACATTATGGGTTGAACCGGAATTCGGTTGTAACGTGATACAGTACAAAACGAAATAGGATCCACGACCCCTCGCTTCGAATCCGACGATTGTCACACCTTTGACAATATATATACCAATACTATAAACCCTCTGGAAGTGATCTAGGGTTCGAATCTCTAATCGAATAGCCCAATAACCAACAACCGAAATAGAAAACTGGTTTTAAAGCCAACCGAAATAGGAGACTGTTTTAGTATTGGGGTTTGATTTTTTGGTGTTATGAAGAAGGAGAAGAAAGAAACGATTTGCTGTGTTTTCTCTTGTGGTTATGCGTCACTAATGAGCCAGGGAGGGGGAGGTTTTATAGCCTCTCATCCCTACTCATGATAAGAGCACAAACAAATTGTGATAAGGGTAAAATGAGGGGTGGTGAGGTTGCTTATATAGTGCTTTGAGACTATAGAAGGATGGGGATGATTTCTACTCAGATATTAATATCAAAATGTAGCTCACTTTCATTAACTCTGTATATACTATACATGGTATATATAGGGTTTAGCTGTACAATAGCAACGTACTTTCGGTTTTGTTCCATGTTGGTACGTGAACTTTTTTTTGTTCCACTTAATGTAACGAACTTTCAAGTTTTGTGTTAATTTTCACCAACTTGACCGGCAACCGGGAAAAAAGTTTTGTGTTAATTTTCACCAACTTAACGAACTTCTTATGTTCCTTTTGATACTTGAACTTTTTCCTATTATTCAGTTTTGGTACGTGATTTTTTTTCTAATGTTCTGTTTTTGTACGTTAGTGAAACTTTTTCTAATTTGTTCCGTTTTTTGGTAGTGAACTTTTTTTAATGTTCCGATTTTAAGTGGACCATAAATGTAGCCATTACGTTAAAACATGTTTTTACGGTGCAAATTAACACGAAACTTGAAAGTTCGTTACATTAAGTGGAATAAAAAAAAGTTCACGTACCAACATGGAACAAAACCGAAAGTACGTTGCTATTGTACGGCTAAAACCCGTATATATATAAAGAGTTTACACCATATTATTAAATGTTAAAAATTTAAAAGAACTATATATAAAAACCATAGTTTCATTCGGTTTAAATAGTTTTTAATTTCTTAATCGTCAAACTTTTCTTATTTTTCGTTTATAACTCATAAACTTTTTTTTATCACTACAACTATCTGCTGCTATAAAATCTCGTTGCTATACAAGAGTATCAATTTTTCTCATTGAAATTAAAACTTATATACTGTAACATCTAACATTCAACTGCAACATTTACTTAGAGTGTGTATGGTATTTGAGAGAAGATGTTATATAATTTTTTCTTTCATACTCTTTTAGCTTTGATAAAATGAGTTGGATACTTTTTTGTTTACGCCAGATGAGCATTTAGGTCGCATGTATTTATAATATATGTTACGCAAATTTGGCAAAATGAGACTATATCATATTATATATCAAACTTTTATTACGTCAGATAACCGTTGAATTAAAGTTTTTACTCAAAACGTAAACAGTTCTACCTAAACGACTTGAATTTTATATTTATAGTAGTATATATTATGTAAATTTAGCAAAGACATACTATATTATATTATACATTGAGTTTAAGGTACGTCATAGGACCGCTAAATTAGTATTTATTTTTGGGCAAAAGGCATAGTAATGTAACTAACTTGACATTTTCTACTTTGTTGTGTAGCCATCTTTGTATTTTTCTATTGTATACCTCATACTTTTATGTGTGTTGAGACTTGAGAATGTGAATGGCTAAGCAGGTGCATATGAGCTCACTAGACTACAACTTTTTTACTATGGTGTAATTTTAACATTACATTAGTATTTTTTATCTATAGTTTCGAATCTGCTAACATCATATACTAAGAAGAGTTTTTTTCTCCGGCGTATTGAAACTCGTCATATAAATTAGACACCAATAAATCAAAGTATTTCTTTTGCGGCTTCTTACCAAAAGCTAAGATGTCGTTTTAGTATCTTTAATTTACTCACTGTTTAAAAATTAAAATTTAGTATCTTAAAAATTTAATTGAGAAAAAGATGTCATATCATCTTTTTAAAGTAGGCGTTGCTTAAATGAACGATTTTTTTTAAGTCAGATGAGCAATTAAGTCGCATGTATTTATAGTATATGTTCCACCAATTTAGCAAAGTAAGACTATATCACCTTATATATTAAATTTTTCAATACGTCAGATAAATTAAAGTTTTTTAATTCACACCGTAAACAGTTCTACCTAAAGGACTTAAATTTTATATTTATAGTATATATTATGTAAATTTAGCAAAGACATACTATATTATACTGTACATTGATTTAAGATACGTCATAAGACCGCTAAATTATTATTTATTCTTATAATTTTGAAGGTGTAAATGATTTTAGTTAATAACTTTTTTTACGCTTATGCTATATGTTATGGAAATTTGGCAAAGTCAAGATATAACATATTACAAGTTACAACTGAATTATAGTAATTTTTGAGTCCAATAATCATTGAATTAGTTTAATTTTTTAATTAAAATATGTAAACGGTGTTCTCTAACCGAAATAAAACTTAAGTTTAAGAATGTGAGCGGTTCTAACTAAACAAATGAAATTAGTCGAACCAATGTAACTTAAGTGTGTTTGGTGGGGAGCTTTTAGGGGCATTTAGGAGGGGTGAGCATTGAGCGTTGTGAACTTAGTGTTCGTTTGGCAAGCAACATGTAGCTTTGTCTTTTTTTCATGATGCTCCTTTTCCAAAGCCTCATAAAGTAGTATTTAGGAGCTTTGAGCATTAAGAAGCTGTTTTACACACTATAATTACAACCCACAGCTACGTTATCAAACGTTTTTATAAAAAAATACAGCTACTGTTCACTGTTAGTGTCCGCTGTTAAAGCTATTTTTGCCAAACATATACAAGTAACAGGTTGGTTTTAGAAGACTCAGACCAAACCATATGGTTTGATTAGTGACCGTAAAGAAAAATTGACATTTTTATCTAAACAACAATTTAATGGATGATACTTGTCATATCAATATTTCTAACAAAATCTTATAGAGTTGGTAAATACAAAATAGTACAACCAAGAATCAAATGTGACTGGATTAACATAACAGATGTTACCAATATAGACAAAAATCAAACATGACTATAACACACCACAACACAACACATCAATAAATATTGGGTATTTTATATATTTTAAGGATCAGAAGCTCATATGGAACTTGTCAAAAGCATGTAATATATCCTCATGTATAAGAAACAACAAAACTATAAGCTCATGTATCAGCAGCCTATTACAACATGTTACAACTATGTCTTATCATCTACACCTTGTAAAAAATGCAGTCCCCTCATGTATCTTGAGACTCAAAGTCTCTTCTTATGGTCTCCATCAAAAACTCATTCCAGGTATCAATTGGACCCGGCATACACCAATGTAAACAATCTTGTGGTGGTGGCCGTCCATCAGCACTCCTTTTTGTGATTTTGTTTGGGTCAAGATTCCTGTATGGCCCGGGGTGACCATCATGCCTATATGCGAAAGGTTTTGTGATATCCATGAATGCCACCCGTGATTTGTTCGTCTTTTTCTTTATACCACGGTTGAACCCCGATACTTGTTTGTCATGCATTATGTTTGTGAACCCGCTCTCGACTAATTCACTGTCCACCGCTGGTTTTACCTGTTTAAGATATTAGTTTATCAGAATTTCAGCACCAAATCAAATCAAAACGTCATAGATACTAGCTGATCAAATTTTATGCAGCAAATCGATCTCAAATAGATTTCATGCACCAGATCTGATTAGCATGATTTAATTATGTTATTCTAGGATATATAAGATGTTTTATGGGACAAAAAGGTTGTACTTTTTCATGTATTTATGCACCTAATTAACAGAGGTGGCAATCTCAACCCATTAATTAGAAATGGGTTGATTCGGGTTATGTTTAATCTCTACCTAGTACAATTGGTAAAATTCAAGTTTTTTTTGGCTAAAACGAAAACTGGTCAAAAGGGTCAAACGTCGCCCAAAGTGTTTATTTAATGATAAGACCTAATACTTCATTAAAATTTGAGCATTATTTATAAAATTTGTAATCATATTTGACATACTAATTGTTATAAAAGATTTGGACAAAAAATGCTTTGGTCGACCTGGATGTACCAAACCTTTGACCCATTACCCAACCCGCCTATTTTGCCACCTCTTGCTATGTTGAAACTTGAGAGTCTATAATGAGGATTCTCTTCTCAAGGGAAAGACCATCTTCTTACAATTTATCTCTAAGTTGGTCATTACCTTCCCAGTGCATGACCCACCCGTATTCCAGGTTCCACCTTCATAGTGATCAGGTGAATACGCACGGACAACGGTCAGACCTTTGTAATCCGGGTTGGTCACCAGTGAAGACATTATGGTTGCTACAGATATCTCGAATGCTTCAGTGCTATCAATTTTCTTCGTCCTGGAATTGTCAGGCCACCATAACTGTCCACCCACAATCTCGTTATTTAGAATGTAAACAGATCGTTTGGCAAACCAGTGCCCCGAGGAAAGTATAAGAACATCAACGCTGGGAATGACATCCATAAAAGTTTCATCTGGAGCATCAAGATGGAGCTTGTCTACACCTTCAGGCGCAAAATCAAATTGCTCAGTTGTCTTATGAACAAGCCATGATGACCATATCCGAATAATTGTTGTGGATGTTGACCGGAAATAAAATCGTTGCATTCTTTTATTCCCACGGTTTATTGGGGCTTCAGCCTGTGAGCATTCAAATGAATTTTTCTTCGTATCAGTTGCAACTTGAAATGATAAAAGAACGCATGATTTTGTTACGGAAAGCTTTAACCATAGAGGTTGCAATTTCGATCCATTTACTTATAAATGGGTCGATTTGGGTTATGTTATATCTCTAAAATGATAAATAGGCCAATTTCAAAATTTTACTAGAAAAGTAAGCAAGTTGCAAATCCTGAAGACGTATTAATATATGCAACCTCATAAATGGAAACGCGTTAGGTTTTTCAAAGAGTTTAAACAAATTGGTTCCAGGTCAACTTAACCCCACCATACGAAGTTTTACCAAAAAAACTTGTTCTCGCCAATTACCCAACCCGCCTGAAGTTTAGCAAGTCAGTTGACGATGAGCATTACAAATTATTGTTGTTTCTTAATCCATAATGGGAGACTGTATACAGATTTATTAGCAGTCGCCGTTTCATCTAATATTACTAGGCTGATAGGCTCCAAAACCTATGCTAATCCCTTTAGTTAAAAAGAGCAGAAAGAAAAGCAGAAACGAAGAGCCTGAGAACAGGACGTCTTTTGATTCATGACTCAAACCTATTAATAATCTTATTCGAAACTAATATGCATAATGCAGTCCTACATAGTCTTGAAACCAACATTTCCCATTGATAATAATTTGAATGAGGGTAAATACTTTGTTGAAAATTATACGCTCATGAGCAAAATAAGATGCAATTTCTAATTTCTACACAAATTTAATGGAAGGTTTCTCTTTTCTGTAATGCTTCAACGCGACTACAACATGTTGCCAAAGGCAGATTCTAATCAAGAAAATTCCTCTACTTTTTTCAACAATAAGGATATTTCAATATTCAAATGAAAACTGAATATTTCTTTTTTGAATTTCATATCTGGTTAGGTGTCGCAATGTTTTGGAATTTAAGAATAAAAACAACGAAATCGAAAATTAGTCTGTTTATATTTTTTGTAATTTAGATTCTGTATATAATTAGTTGAATTCTAAACTAAAAGTGTGTTTGGATAACGCATAATCGATTTGACTTTTGACGTGTTACCCAACCCGCCCATTTTTGCCACATCTAATTATTTAATTAATTATAACAAGCAAAAACTCTGTTTGAAGTCAAACTAATAAAAGTTCATATAAAATTTGCAAAAGAAAAACAAGGAATGCTTGCCTGCCAGAGTATACATAACAAGGACTCCATCTGATTCCTGGCAACCGAGTCACCAATGAACGCTAATGTCTTTCCTCTCGTCAATTCCAGAAACTTTTTGGGGTCCAATCTAGGGAGGTTACATTTTGTGGGTTTCCATCTCCAATTCTCGTAGTCCTTATCAGGCCTACCATTTCCTTGGCAGTTCTGCATTTGTGACAATACAGGACACGAGTTGTTCGAGTATAACGGTCCAGCTGAATCATGTACCCATTTCCCATGATATAGATCACAGCCTACATGTCCGAATAACAAAATTATGAGTTTAGGACTTCCAATGGCATTTAGTGATGTATAACTGTATAAGTTTAAGCATATAATTTGCTGCCACGGTAATGAATAATATAGTGCTATTTAATCTTAGTAACGACCAACATGAACAGAATTTTAAACAATAATGCAAGGCCATTTTCATCTTAGAATGAACAAAAAGGATTGGTACCTGGATCGACAATCTTCTTAGCACCTGAATCAGCAGTCTTGCTGGTACCTGAATCAACAATTTTCTTAGTATCTGAATCATCAGTCTTGCTGGTACCTGAATCAACAATCTTCTTAATACCTGAATCAGCGTTCTTGCTAGTATCTATATCAACAGTCTTGTTGGTATCTAAATTAATAGTCTCGGTGGTTTCCGTATCAACAGTCTTATTAGTATCTAAATCAACAGTCTTGTTGGTATCTAGATCAACAGTCTCGTTGGTATCAGTATCAACAGTCTTATTGGTATCTAAATCGACAGTCTTGTCGGTACCTGAATCAACAGTCTTGTTGGTAACTGAATCTACAATGTTGCTTTTTGCTTCTGTATTATTCACCTGGTTCTCTGATATACTTGTTTCATTGTACAATCCGATTTTAGTGGCTTGATCTAAATTATTAAAATACCCGCTAAATTTAGATCCAAGTGGCTGATCAACCAAAAGCAAGGATGCAAAAATTAGAAACAAAGCAAGTCCCCCAACGGAAGCTGCAATTGGTAAAATTGTCTTCGGATATGAAGTCACTGGCTTAGGTGAATTTGATTTCATGGTGTTTCTTAAAAATCCAGAAAAACTAAACAAATGCAAAATTAGCGGCGAAAGCTTCTCTTTGAATCAACTAACTCCTCCATTGCATCATTTTGTACCAACAGAGTGAAAGCAATGATATTCACCTGTACCATGTAGAAGGAAAATAAGTAAATATGTGCTCAAATCTAGTGGCCTTTATAAAGTTATGAAATACTTTAGATAGCTTGGAATGAAATGGAAAAGTAGTAGTATCAAGAAATTTTCTCCACAGAAAGCAACAGTATAGGTACTCCTGCATTTTATGCTTTCATGTTTCCTTGATTACTAAGCAATATCTATATGCTCAAATGTAAGCCAAAAGAATAAGGCAATAAATGACACAATAACTTCCGCATCACTCGATAATAAATGACAGCTGCTGAACTTAAACATGACATCGACCACAATTCACATTCTACACTAAAGAATCTCGAAGATATGAAGCAAGTTAACTCAACTTCTCCAACCAACTAGAGAAATATGGGATGCCCATGAAAAAGTGAAAACAATTATAACAAACAGGAAAAAAACAATCATGTAACACAAAATGCTTTAGTAGCAGAATAGAACTTTGTCCTTAGCACTATTTGAGGCTTTGAGCAATTAAGCGTCATCCTATCAACCCACAAACGGCTGAATTTCATAAACAAGTACCTTAAAGAATGAATGTAACACCACCCCAGGATTACCAGTTTCAGAACCCCAAAAATTGTCAACATAAACATCTACAGAAGAGATTATCAGTTCCATACTATTTATTATGCAAGCATAATTTGGTATTATACACGAAACCTATACAATTAAGCACGGAATATACTAAAAATACTCCCAAGTCCAACGCAAACCACAATTAGAAACCATCCGGATTGCGATGCTGAAGCAAACTCCCAATCACTAACTTAACAAATATTACATATCACAGCATTCTTTGCAGCTAATCATGACAGAGATCCAACGTAAACTCATAGAGTGATCATAAGAAAAAATTACTAGTTTCTTCAGAATCACAGTCCAACAAATAAGCATATCAGAAGTTACAAATTCCAAACCACCACCAAATGGCCTAGTGGTAAGGTTCTTGGCTTTCAAACAAAAGATCAAGGGTTCAAACCTCGCTAGGTGTTTACAGTTGGGGGTGGCCAGGGAAAGGTCCGAAACGGTCCCGGGATTAACCCGGTGAGGCCGCATACATCTGAGTCAAAAAAGTCTCGCCCGCCTCGGGTGTTTTACTCCATACCCTCGTGGAAGACGGGATTAGGTACCGTTGATATAGAAGTTACAAATTCCAACAAAACAAAACCTTACATTGTATTTGCTTCATTTCAGAACTCCCACACATTTTAGTAAGAACCTTAAATGTTAAATCAAAGGTTTTGTTTTTGTAACTTTTAATATGCCTATTTGATTGATCGCACATATTTTTATCCACTCACATCTGCGGCGAGATTATTACGTGTAAAAGGCACCTAAAAATATAGTGAGATTTAGTTTATGGATCTGAAAATAATGTAGCAAGTAGCAAGCAATGTTTATGATCACAAGCTGTTGAGTATCTGTCATGCTTAGTTGAACAGAATCATATAAAGTTGCGATCTTAAGTTAGTGATTCGGGTTTCGTTCAGCATACTCCCATCGCAAACTCCAATACAAAAAACCATCCAGAACAGCAATTCTAACTTAAGATGGCAATTTTCCTATATATCAATCGAGAAACTAAATCGGGAACTCATCACGATATTCTCAAGGACCCAATTTTGTCCAAAAAAAATGTATTAATCTCGATAAACAAGTAGGAATCATCACATAGGCAAATATCAAAATTTACAAATTCCAACTAAACAAAACCTTAAATTCCACACATAATTACACATTTTACCCCCTTAACCTCAAATTATATAAAAAAAACCACAATATGAAGCTCAAAACATGGAATTAAATAAAATGTAACATAAATCAAGAAAACAATTAAACTTAATTCCATCATAATTTAACTAAACAGATCAAATGAAACAGATATAAATGAAATTAGGTTTTAACAATGTTACCTTGGAGGAGAAGTTGCCGGCGATCGGAGAAATTCACGGTCGCCGGAAAAGACGCGATTGGATTTGATTTATTTAAGTTATGATGATGACAACGTGGGAGACACAAGGAGGACGAGAGTAAATAGCAACTTTAATGGATCTATATATATAACCCTCAAAAAAGTCTCGCCCGCCTCGGGTGTTTTACTCCATACCCTCGTGGAAGACGGGATTAGGTACCGTTGATATAGAAGTTACAAATTCCAACAAAACAAAACCTTACATTGGATTTGCTTCATTTCAGAACTCCCACACATATTAGTAATAACCTAAATGTTAAATCAAAGGTTTGTTTTTGTTAACTTTAATATGCCTATGTGATTGATCGCCATATTTTTATCCACTCACTCTGCGTCGAGATTATATACGTGTAAAAGGCGCCCTAAAAATATAGTAAATTTAAGTTGTATGGAATCCTGAAAATAATGTATCAAGTAATCAAGCAATGTTTATGAATCACAAGCATTGAGTATCTGTCATGCTTAGTTGAACAGAATCATATAAAGTTGCGATCTTAAGTTATTGATTTCGGTTTCGTTCAGCCTTACTCCCTCGCAAACCTCACAATACAAGAAAAACCATCCAGACCAGCAAATCTTAACTTAAGATGCAATTTCCTATATATCAATCAGGGGGGGGGGGGAGAAACTAAATCGGAACTCAATACACGATATTCTCAAGACCAAATTTTGCCAAAAAAAATATATTAACTCGATAAACCAAGTAGGTAATCATACATAGGCAAATATCAAAATTACAATTCCAACTAAACAAAACCTTAAATTCCACACATAATTACACATTTTACCCCCTTAACCTCAAATTATATAAAAAAAAAACACAATATGAAGCTCAAAACATGGAATTAAATTAAGTGTAACATAAATCAAGAAAACAATTAAACTTAATTCCATCATAATTTAACTAAACAGATCAAATGAAACAGATATAAATGAAATTAGGTTTTAACAATGTTACCTTGGAGGAGAAGTTGCCGGCGATCGGAGAAATTCACGGTCGCCGGAAAAGACGCGATTGGATTTGATTTATTTAAGTTATGATGATGACAACGTGGGAGACACAAGGAGGACGAGAGTAAATAGCAACTTTAATGGATCTATATATATAACCCTCAAAAAAGTCTCGCCCGCCTCGGGTGTTTTACTCCATACCCTCGTGGAAGACGGGATTAGGTACCGTTGATATAGAAGTTACAAATTCCAACAAAACAAAACCTTACATTGTATTTGCTTCATTTCAGAACTCCCACACATTTTAGTAAGAACCTTAAATGTTAAATCAAAGGTTTTGTTTTTGTAACTTTTAATATGCCTATTTGATTGATCGCACATATTTTTATCCACTCACATCTGCGGCGAGATTATTACGTGTAAAAGGCGCCTAAAAATATAGTGAGATTTAGTTTATGGATCTAAAAAAATGAAGGCAAGAGCAAGCAATGTTATAGATCACAATCTGTTGAGTATCTGTGCATCTTAAGATTTGAACAGAATCATATAAAGTAGCGATCTAAAGCTTAGTTGATATCTGGTTTCGTTCAGCATACTCCATCGCAAACTCCAATACGAAAAAACCATCCAGACAGCAATTCTAAATAAGAATGGCAATTAATCCCTATATATCAATCGAGAAACTAAATCGGCGAACTCTATCACGCTATTCTCAAGGACCCAATATAGACCCAAAAAAAATATATATTATTTCTCGATAAACAAGAAGGAACATCACATATAGTCAAATATCAAAATTTTACAAATTCCAATCAAAACCAACCTTTGAAATTCCACACATAATACACATTTTACCCCTTAACCTCAAATTATAAATAAAAAAAACCACAATATGAACTCAAACAGAATTAGAATAGAATAAGTAACATAAATCAAGAAAACAATTAAACTTAATTCCATCATAATTTAACTAAACAGATCAAATGAAACAGATATAAATGAAATTAGGTTTTAACAATGTTACCTTGGAGGAGAAGTTGCCGGCGATCGGAGAAATTCACGGTCGCCGGAAAAGACGCGATTGGATTTGATTTATTTAAGTTATGATGATGACAACGTGGGAGACACAAGGAGGACGAGAGTAAATAGCAACTTTAATGGATCTATATATATAACCCTCAAATTATCTCCTATTATTTTCGTTTTTAATGATTGAATAAGCGTGTTACGTGTTAACTAGTACCAAGTAGGTGCCCTTTATTTCACAACGTATTAGGCGGTCACACGTTGCCGCAAAGCCTAATATTTAATAATTTTTTGTCACACAATTTTACAATGAGAAGTGATCGGGATATTTAATTTTTTATTATGACACTTCAAAATACAAGCATTTTAAGCATCTTCTTATATATGTACGACTCTTCATAGCACATAATGAAGCGTGCCAATCAAATGGAGTGTGCCAATATGTCTTGTTTATGAAAGTTATGCACCTTAAAATTCATATCATTAATTACATATTTACATATAAGACTTATTATGAAAGATAAAAAACTTATTGACACTGTAAAAAGATTCCAAATATCAACAATGCTTTTATTATAATCTTTATAGATACAATTTAAGCTAAAAAGAAACAACAAATGAAACTAACTCGAGTCCTCAGAATATGAAAGTTTAACTATTACAATCTTTTGCTAAGACAACTAACAAACACCAAAAATAATTACTGACTTCATAACCAAAAAGAAAAAGAAAAGATGCATAAGCATAACGACACAATATTCCACCCTAACATTCAAAACCATGATCTTTGTTTCATTTTTCAACTTGTGAATCTATGACATCTCAGGAGGAAAAAATCCATATCTGAAAGCAATCTAACATCTACACCCCATATTTTTCCCTCCCGATCCTTAACACCTTTCTTATCTAAGTCTAAAGTTTTGTCCTCGAGACAAAATTTGTAACCTAAATCCTCCTTCAAGTACCATTCAGAACCATCATATCGATTTTTTTCCCGGTCCTCATTTCAATGTTTACTCGATAGCATAAATATAAAAGGCATCAATATATTAATAATTGAACCTAGAATATGTTAAAGGCAAGACAACTATTCTATAAATGAAGACTATTACTGATGGTGATGCGTATTTTCTTTTAAAATATATTTTTATTAAGTTTTAAATTTATAAAACTCGATCTACCTAACGACGCACTAATGGGCAGAGAACTCGATCGTGGGTAGTATAGAATGGTAAATCCGAGGTCGCCCCAAGAGCTAAGGTGTAATTAGTTTTAATTTGAAATGTCACGTTTTGAAAATGGTTTTTTGATTTAAAATGAAATAAATAAATAACAATACAATAAAATAAATAACTGAAAAGTAAAAGGATAGGAGATATCAAGAGAGAAAACGTGCTAACCTAGTTACTTCATTATTATTGTTATGAAGACAATTTCCTGTGCAATGTCAAACTATGGTTTCATTACTGGTTTCTAAGGTCGATAGACTTGAATGTGCATATACAGTCTATCCTATACTCCCTGCGATTCCGAATCATCTGGGAGGTTCCAGGTTGCAGTAATTAATCCCAACTATTCCCAAATCATATCTAATAACCTATTAAGATTATTAACCCCCCCTGAAAGAGTTTCTGTGCTTTTTAAGTATCGAGTGATAAGTACGATGACCGGTCAGTTCCTACACCAGGTAAAGAGTTAGTGATCCTCCCTAATACCCATTGGATCCCATTATGACAAGGTAATCTATTAATGGGGCAAGCTAGGTCCAAACCACCCGTACAACCAAAACCCAGGGTTACACGATAGTCAAGGAATATCTAATAAAACCATAATTTAACAGGAAACGATCATAACAAAAGAAAATTCATAACTAGGCTAGCACTTTAAGTGCTTAGCCGCTCATGGTAAATGATGTGGTTTAAGAAAATGGAAGGTCACAATAAATTTCTTTAATTTTATTTAAGTTTGATAATAAATGAGATACATCAGCCAAAAACTTAATCTGTCATAATATAGTAATTTATTGCGATTCTTGTGCACATTGAGAACGAAGTATATGATATCAGAGTTGCGGAGGAGGAAAGCTTTGACACCCTTTATGAAGATCTTTCATAACTTATAACATAGTGTAGCGTCGTGTTCTGAGCATTCGGTTATTATACTTGGACATTACTGAATGGAGTTATCTCTTCATCTCCGTCTGTAAACACCCCCATTTTTAAACAATATAGCACGCGGGAAGCTTAATCCTGAGTGGTTTACTTCAAGGGATACAACAGTCATATATAGAAAACGAAGATCAAAAAAGAGTCGTTTTATGAAAATTTGAAGTTATACATTCCTTATTGTCTTCAGAGTTATTTTTACAAAAGAGAGGTTTCACAAGAATCTAAAATACAACATTTTGAATGATAACGTTTTTTCCATCTTCGTTGTCCTCGTCACTCCGATGCCATTAGTTACCTGACGATTAAAACATGCTTAAAAAGTCTACACAAAGGTTGAGTGGAATTCATAGAGGGTTTATTTATATAATTTGAATGCCAAATGTGATTTTTGGGTTAAGTTGTGATATAACACCCGTATTGAAAATATAATTTATTATTGCCACTTTAGCTCATAGAATCTGATGCCTTAGGTTTTATAGTGTTAATGTTGACCCCTGCGGGCACCTTGGGCCAATATTACCCTGCGCTGTGATTTTTTTATGATGTGCAATTGGGTTACAAGTAATGGGTACACCAACGGGGAGGTCCCAGCCCAAATAGATCGATTCAATCATTCGCGCTTTACTACGGAGAGTAATTACGGTCATGATTTGGGGACCTCCTTTAAAGGCAAAGCAGTAACTTAAGGCAATAGTAAATTGAAAAATAGAATGTGAAATAATTGCATTCTTGTTTATAGCCATGTATCTCCCTCGCGGGTTTATAAAAGATTGAAATGCGAAGGATATGAAAGCTCACTCCACTGAACAGTTATGGCCGGGAAATTGATAAAGGCTATGTTATAGGAATGAAACGGTAACGGCTTCAAACACAGCAATCACAGACAACCTGGGTGCATAATATATGGCATAAAGTCTTAGTTTGATTTTGGATTTATAAGTGTTCTTTGTTATCTATGTTGGTTTCGTTATAAAAATTATCATAACACCGTTCAGGAGGCCATCATAGGATTCAGAAGTCACTCCGTAAACGTGTTTGTGGGTAGGCGCACTTTAAATCGTTAGAAACCCAACATACCTCAAACCGGATCGTCTTAAGAATTGAGTTAGTACCAAGATGAAACTTCTTAATATGAAGCTCTCCTAGTTATTGTGGTTTTTATGTTTGATCCGGGCAGATTTGAAAGCAAAATCGTATGGTGAATGATGGTAATGAATTTAGAACATAAGAGTTTTAAGCATTTTATTCAATTAGTTCTGGAATAGTTGGTAGGCCGTAAGAGAGTAGTCGTGTAATTAAAGTTATGTCTGGTAATGTGTTTGAATATGATTTTACACTGTTTTCATAAAATTGTTACATTTTAGCACCCCTTGGGGTTTGGAAAAGCAAGTAGACCATGGGGTTTGCATTTTACGCTATGTTCGCCTTCAAACTTTTATTAATATACAGAAGTAAATCGTATACTTTTAGAAAAGTGACATTAATATGACCCCTATTAGTTATAAACTTTGAAAAAATGACACTTTTAATCCTTTTAGTTATAAGTTTCTGAAATTTACGATATATACCCCTTGCATGGATTATAATTACAAAACATGTCCAAATTGCCATGCAAGCTTAATTTAACATTTCAATAGTCATTTATAAGTTATAATAAACTAAAATATGAAGATTTAACACAACATAAGTTTAATTTAACGATTCGTTAAGTTAAAAGGTAAAACGGGTCAAATTAGGGTTTCAAAATGAAAATGCTCGGGTTTTAAGGTCAAATTCTCTTATGACTTATCAAAGTACTTATTTTAACATTATAATAGCTTATTAGGATTGATTATAAACAAAATAATTTACAAGTTTTTTACCCATGTTTAGTAAAAACATGAAATTAGGGTGGGTTCGGAGTGTGTTCCGGTTTTGGATCAAAAAGGCATAACACTTAGGTTTTTGAGTTCAAAGCTTTATATTATGATTTTAGCAAGAACATATGAACATTATGACGTTATATGAGCAGAATATAAGCTTATAGAACCTGGTTTAAGCTTATAGCTTGGAAACGGGTCAGAATCGGGACTTTCGGCTTCGTACGGCTAGAGTAACGACTCTCGGGCTTCGTTTCTTGGTTTTATTTTGCTTCCTTTTCTGTACTTGCAGACATTTCTTAAGATCAATTAAGGAATCCTAATTAGAGCAAAGGATTGCTTCTATGATATGGGGTTATAGAGGAGGGAAGTGGGGGATGAAGAAGAAATGGAACCACCATCTTTTTTGCTCCTTTTTTTTACCCATTATGAAGTAGCAAGAGAAGCAGGGTTATGATTCTGTCTTGATCACCATAGAGGGTCTAGGTTTGATGTGTCAGAAGCTAGCGGAAATCAATGGTGGAAGTCTATGAAGTAGCTTTGATGAGGTGTTTGGGATTGGGGTATGCCGCGGCTGAAGTGGACAAAAGAGAGGCCATGTGCTTCTCAAATTTGACCAAGGCTTGGTCCAAGTAGGTGCATAAGCTGCTACTATGATTCTAGAAGAGGTTCACATTGGTTATTTGGACTTGGTAGCAATTTTGAGGGGTCAAAATGGTCATAGAAGTAAACCGGGTTTATTTTGGGTTTGACGGTTTCTTCAAATATTTTTAACAAGGTCCATTGTGTTATAAATGATTATGGAATGCTGGAAATAGGTTGTTAAGGTCTGGGATATTAAGTAATTAGCAAAGAATTAACAATTGGTTTGGGGGTTTTTTAAAAACGGATTAGAATTAAGAAATAGGAGAGTACGGGTTCAACTAGCGGCCGTCTCATTTTGGGTTTTTTTGTTTTCTCTGGCTTATATTTTGCATACTATTCGTTATAGGAATGATGGAATACAAATCCTAGGGCTTATATAAAGTATTATTAATGAAGTTTGGTCGTTGGTTTAAGTTATAATGGTTTGAAATTGAGAAAACGGGTCAAAATTCAATTAGGGCATAATTAGGGTTTTTGGATTTCGTTAAATGTTTTCTAGGCATTTGATTCTTGTACATTTAGCCCAAAGTAATATGATTTAGATAATGATTTGTAAACCTCATTTCATGAGTTTATAATGGCCCATTGTTTGGTTTTATTGGGATTATATGTTTAGAACGAGGGTAAAGGAGTTTTTTTTAAATGAAACAATTAGGTACATTTAGGTTTCTAGAGTATTTGTTTTTACCGTACAAGTCGAAGTTTTAAAAATGATGAAAGTGATGATGAGATATGATTGAATTAGGATTGATATTGTTGTAAAAATAAGTTATTAAACTTAATGAGTCGCTTGTATTATGGATATCTTCAATGGATCTAAAAGGCCACGAAAAGCGGGTCATAGTGTATGTACTCTTAAGCGCCGGGCCACTGATGTTGTTGGTTAGGGTTTCTAAGTTTGTATTTGGGTTGTGAGTGTTATTAAAAATGTGTATGAAAGGTTGATGCATAGAATCATTAGGGTTTACACATGTATATTGAGTGTTAGTAGCGTGCACAGGAGTGGGTGGTGAGAAATTAAAGGTTCTTGTAAAATACCATGAGGTAGAAGGCTATTTAGAGATCATGCTTGAATGACTTGTTCATTGTGCCTATCTCTGAGTGCATTGTGTGACCTTTGTAGTTGAAACAGAGATTTTTTATATGTTAAATTGTGATAGATTATACCATGTACATATGTTTTTGTAGATTGTTGCGATTCACTTTAGGGTGGTCGGTAACCCTTTTCATGAGGTTTGGGTTTAGGGCATCTCGATAATGGTTTTAAAGCCCAGTTTTGATATGATGTTGCAAATGGTTACCTTTTAGTAGTGATATTACTTATAATGATATTATAAATAATTGGACTTGATATGTTATGATGTTTACTTGACATATATGAAGATAGGATTGCCATATGTAGGTTGTCTGAGTCCTGTTAACTTGAGTTATGCAGGTTATATTGCATATTGAGATATTGGCAAAGTAATGTAATGTAATAAAGCGAAAAATTTCCCTGAAAATAGGTTGAGTTCATAAATAACTCGATTGATTTGGACATCATCTAACTTAAATAGATGGATATTTCATTTATAAAAATTGTGGGTGTATTATTCCGTCTCCATCTTTAAATGATACCTTGTAATGAAACAGTTAGCAATAACGAGAATATAATTTGAATAACTCAGTCTAAGTGTTAATTATGAAAATATTTTATAACACTTCGATAGTTTTGATTGGTTGTCAAATGTTCAATAACCGTCAATTCTTATGCTGGAACAAGTTTGATTCATGTAGAATCGCACCATCGTTTCTTTCCAGTTGTCACAAGTTTGATTCTTGTAGAATCGCACAAGTCACCTACCTAGAGCTTGTTTGATGTTGGCTCTAGCAGGATTTCCATCTTCATATGTATACCTTCGTATCACTGGATGTTCTGGCAATATCCTACGGATAATGCGGCGGACTCTTAAGATACCTTGTTTCAATTGTGTGTTGAAAAGACAAGATAAATGAAAATGTGATTAATATACGCGATTTAATTGATGATCTCTTGGCTTTAGACTCGAAAGTGCGCTTGATATTAGTGTTCGGAGGCTGAGCTTGCTGACACATAACATCAAATTCCATACAACTTAGAATGTACAAGATGTATGTTGCATTACCGATGATATTGATCTTAATCATTCACTTCTCTTGATTAGTTGGTAGCCAATATCTCTGAGTCTTCCACTAATGATGCATTCGAGATTTCTGATCTTTAACTTTCTCCCAAATATCTCGATGACCTGTAGGTTTTTGTAGTGGAGGTGGTGGTGGTGGAAGTGTTGATGTTGTATCAGTTGTCTCTGTTACGCTAGAGGGAACATCAGCTGATGCAGTGAGAGCTCTGAAGATTTGGTTCCTTAGCTTCTTTTGTCTCTCCAAGACCCGGTTACACTTTCCAATCGGCACCCAGACATTAAATTTGAACAACACTCTCCCCCTCAATCGATGACCCGTTTTCTATTGAAAGAGCTGTAGTCATTGATTGAGTGTCAAATTGTCCGGATTGATTTTCAAACAACACTTTTACCACCGTGGTTAACACAAATAATTTTGAAGAATCAATTAAGAAAAATTATTTGGTTATCAAACAGGAAGACTTCTCTTCCGAATTAAGAAAAATGCACTGAAACGTACATTAATCCCAAATTGCATGGATATAAAGTAATCCATGCCCGAGTAAAATTAATTACCCGTTGTTAGGAACAGTTGTCTTTCAGACGACAATCTTTCCTTCAAATGAGAACCGGGTTGCAATTTGAAGTAATTGCAAACCATTTTGTAATTCCAAATGACTTAAAATATTTACCAAGTCTATTTTTATGTACTTATGTACAAAGGATACAAGAGGACACTTCATTTACTCATCCTCTCCTTCTTGAAGGCGGGCGTGGTACTAGTTCCCATACTTTAAGTCGATCAAATTCGTGAATTTCGTCTTGCATAGCTTCAAACCAGCTATCTTCATTCACGGCCATTTTGAAGTTCTTTGGTTCGACTTTTGACAGTACGGTATGGTAACAGCACCACAAAGCATCGGAAGCTAACTGTTTTCTGGTGGATACCGGACGAGAAGGATTACCAACGATATTATCAAGAGGGTGATCCTTGGTCCATTTTCTGAGATGATCCGGTGGTTGATTCACTTGGTTGGGTTCAGCTAAACTAACATCCCCTGATGTTGACTGTGCAGAACTAGGTTCTCCTGCAACAGGGTTAACTGAGGGATGAAGGTCAGCTTGAGTAATTGAGGTGTCTTCGATAGTTGGTCCAGCTGCAACACCTTGAGGAAAGACTGGAGGATGCACTTGTGAGGATGACAGTGAATGACTTGTAGAAGGTGCATCTTGAGCAATCGTTGTAGAAACAGATGTATTTGTAGAAACAATTGGAGCGTTAACAACAGTAGCCGTAGGTACTGGTTCACTATCTGTAGATTGATCAAAGTATTCATCGAACATCGGTTGGAATAAAATCTCCAGATCTTTATCTGTTGGTCGAATGTATGTAGTTGCAGGGACAGGCGATGGGGCGAGCCCTGAATTGAGTTGTCCAGGGGTCATCATGATAGGCTCGGGTCCTGAACTGATGCGTACAGGAGCCATTTCACCATTTCATACACATTGAGAGACCAAGTTAAACTGTATGGATCACATTTGATTCACTATTCTCCCCTTCAAAAATTGCATATGTGATTGCATATGAACGTTGATTCACTTAACGTCTGAACGAGCATGGGAAAATATGAAACTTGTTGATGAAAATGGTCAAAAACAAGAAGATTTCTCTTCTTTTAAAGATAAAGCGCACTGAAGCGTACACTTTTCTTTCCTATGAGGAGTGGGGCCTAAAAAGACATCTACAGACGCCATTATGATGAAGAACGAGGCCTGAACTGATGTGAACGGACGTCATTATTTGATATAAATGCATTACTCTCCATAACCCATGATAGCTCAAAAGTGATCATTTCTGAATCTGACTTTCCCGAGGAACTTTTCCACAGACTTCTTGAGCTTTGAAAGATACCCCATCATATGTTTTGAACGGCCTGAGTGCAGATACCAAAGGATGATCTGTACGACCTGCATTTAAAAACAGTCGAGTGTGGAGGGTTTGGAATTTCGGATTCCCAAATTTGCTTGGGGTCCTGTTGGTTAGCAGAAATAGTAGTACATTTCACAGGAAGCTTAAGCAAAACGATTCTTCAAAATCAATACTTCCTCCTGATGATATCCTTTTGCAACTAACCGAGCTTGTTTTTCAGTACATCAACATATTCATCAAGCTTCACTTTGTGGATCCATTGAGTAGCGGATACCCTAACATGATTGGGCGAGGTACTATTTCCCATATTCAAGTCGATCAAATTGTAAATTTCATCTTGCATGGCTTGAAAAATCCCCATGCAGTCTTCTATCACGGCCATTTTGAAGTTCTTGGGTTTGACTTTGGACAGTTCAGTATGGAAACAGCACCACAAAGCATCGGATGCAACTATTTTCTGGTAGATACAGGACGAGAGGGATTGCCAATGATGTTATCAAGAGGGTGATCTTTGGTCCATTTTTGAGCATGATATGGTGGTTGGAGTAAAAACTTGGTTGGGTTTTCAGCTAAACTAACATCCCCTGATGTTTGACTGTGCAGAACTAGTGTTCTCCTGCAACAGGGTTCACTGAGGGAATGAAGGTAGCTTGAGTAATTGATGGTGTCTTCGATAGCGATAGTTGGTCAGCTGCAACACCTTGAGGAAAAGGACTTGAGTATGCACTTTGAGGATGACAGTGAATGTATTATAGAAGGTGATCTAGAGCAATCGTTGTAGAAAACATATGTATTTGTTGAAACAATTGGAGCATTAACAACCAGTTGCGTAGGGGACTGGGTTCACTATCTGTAGATTGATCAAAGTATTCATCGAACATCGGTTGGAATAAAATCTCCAGATCTTTATCTGTTGGTTGGAATGATATGTGTTGCAGGGTATAGTACGATGAGGACTGAGCCCTGAATTGAGTTGTCCAGGGAGTCATCATGATAGGCTCGGGTCTGAACTGATGCGTACGGAGCTCAATGTTCATGGATGCAGCTCGCGGAATATCAATATCTATACCAAGATGAACACAAGAACAATATGCTAAAAATACT
The DNA here is from genome assembly GCA_026074375.1 of Tanacetum coccineum. NCBI lineage: Eukaryota > Viridiplantae > Streptophyta > Magnoliopsida > Asterales > Asteraceae > Tanacetum > Tanacetum coccineum. The sequence continues at coordinate 34,775 of BQNB010015382.1, forward strand.
ATTACTATTACTATTTGATTGCAAATGCTCAATCAACCGATATCCTTTACAATACTATACTACGTTCCTTTTATAAGCTTAAGGAACCCTAAACGCGTTAAGAGATAATGCTTATCTCTTCCTAGATTAACGCTAAGAGATAACTATTACTATAATTACAACCAGACTTAACTATTTGACAAAACAGTATTAACTTTAATACTGCCAGACCTAAGTTAAAGCTGGCAGACTTAACTTGCTCTACCAGACTTAACTTATATAATTAACAGTACTAACTATCCTTATCAGTACTAACTATAACTAACAGACTTAACTTTAATACTAACAGTATTAAGTCCGTTTACAATATTTTTCCTAACACCTGCCTGGTCTTGTTCAAACTGTTATTAGATAGTTTGCCTTTTGGTTTCCAAATCTGCTTCCCTTTATTCAAGACAATTTTAACAGTGGGGGTAGCATTCACAGAGCTCAAAATATTAACAACACACATTTCATGATTTGCAGAATTCAAACATTTGTTACACGTTTTGCACACAGATTCAGAATTCGAATTAATTACAACACGCTTAGAGCTAATGCTAGAATCAACCCGATTCACTTTTGTCCAAACAGACTTATTTGTTCTAGGATGGTCTTCTACTTTCTTGTTATTCACACTCTTAGCTGGCAGGATCCTATTGTGCTTTGTATTGCTTCTAGGCTTTGATCCGCTTGCACGAGTGGAACTGCTTACTCCTGTAGAATGAATCACAGGGACATTAGTCTGTTGAACTTTCTGGTGCACTTCGTGTTTCTGTGTGTTACTAGATGAAGTTCCTGGTTTATCATTTAAAGTAACTTGCTTTTTCCTAGTTACAGGGGTAGAAGGAGCCTTGTTATCTCTTTCATTGAAACTTTTTGGGCAAGTGCCAATGACATATTCTAACAATTCCTGAGATAACTTGGTGTATTGACAAGCATAGTTAAGTGCATTATCCAGTGGTTTAACTACTCTAGCTTCCTCTACAATCTCCCTCACTGTTTCTACACTCTCCTTAAGATGGTTGATATAGTTTAAATGAGCACTCCTATTGTTCTTAAGGGGATGAGGGATGGGTTTAACATCAATGGCATACATGCCAGGCGCAAGAACTTTTGTTTTGACAGAACTTCTAGTGGCAACTTTCAAATTGCCTTCTAATTGAGCCTTTAGATCCTCAATCTGTGTTAACAAGGAAGATGTCTGTTCATTAGTGCTAGTGCGCGTGATCTTAATAGACTCAAACATTTCCTTGTAATGCTGCTTAACCTTTTCTATTTCTGCTCTTAAACGCTCATTCTGTTCAAGAAGATCAGTGACATCGTTAGCATTATAAGGCTCACAACTTCTGTCATTCACATTAGAGACTAGAACTTTCAAGTCTCTAATCACGTTGTCCTTTTCTTGAATCTGATGTTCCAGATTCTTGATCTTAAAGAATGAGTTAAAATCAGGAGATTCTGTGATGCTTGTTGATTTTTTATTATCAAACTTTCTTGTAAAGATGTTGAATTTTAATTGTAAATTTAGGTATTCCCTTCAACGTTTGAATGTTTGTTTTGACTTCTTATGAACTTTAGACATCTCTGCTTCAAGATTAGGACAACGTGATTTTTCCACATCAAACAACAGTTCGATTCGACAAACATTTAGCAATAGTTATCATTTTCAATGAGAAGGTTTTTCTTTACAATTTCAGCACATTTGCTTCGTCCATAACATTCTGATCCACCTCATCTGACATTTGATAAAAAATTTCTTCATTACTTTAACTTCTTTAAGAGGGCCGTTTTGTTAACTCCTGCAATATGTGTTCTTTAAGAAGTTTTTGAAAATGGACTAAACTTTAGTAGGTAATCTTTTGTTCTGTTCAAAACCTCTTTACCCTTCTGTAACCACCTGTTGGGGGGATCTCTTTTGCAAGTGTTGCAAATTCCGTTTTTTAAAAAGTTGTGTGAGTACATCAAAGGATTTTAATCTTCACTTGACTTGTTGTCGTATGGAAGAACTCTAGGGACAAAGTTGACAGGAGTATTGGGTGATTCACTGTCAATGCTGAAAGTGGTTTTTGGAACTGAGGTACTCAGCCTTTTTCCTTGTCATTATTATCTATGGAACCAAAATATTTGTTCTAGGGTTCTGATTTCTTTTGTGGAGCAAAGATTGCAAGATAGTTCTCTTTCGAGTAGTCTGGGGGGGGGGGGGGGGGGGGGCAACTCCTAAACTTTATTGTCAACACATTGAGGCCTTTGCATTTTTCTCCATCATTCTTTTCTAAGTTATCTCAGCGCATATCACGAGTTGTCCTTAAAGTCATGCACAACAGGCGTGCTATGATTGGACATGATAATACTATGCCATTATAGAGGGTGATTATGAGTTGAACTTAGTTGCAGGGTGCGACATAAGGGATTTTTGTAGGCTATGCTACCTTGTTCTTTTCATCAATTAAACGATTTTGGTTTTACATATATGTGAACGTTTGTATAGATTGATCGTGTTTGTATAATCTCATCTTCAATTTTTCTTTTAGCCTTTTAATGTCTAAAAAACCTCTTCAAGAATTTGTTTCTTTTTGTTTAATTCCTTTTTAAAATGATCGCTTTCTTCCTCTCACTTATCTTATGATGGTTAAGAGTAGAAACGAAGTTGCAATTGTGCAGAATGACGTCTCCGATTTTTAAAAGAAGTTTCTTTTTGATGCTTCGGTCAGAGATATTATTCTCATTTGTTCATCAATCTTTCGTTCTCTATCAGTTAATTCAGACTTAGCCCGTTGTTTATACACCCCGACCAGTTCCTTATATCTCGCAAGTTCAGAAGTCAATGTGTCATTAACTACTTTAACCTACTTATTTGCTGACCTACTTTGTACACCCTGTTCATGCATTTCATCAAGAATTGACATCAATGCATCATTTCGTACAGAAGATACATTACTTTGTACAACATGTTCTTCGTTGTCTTCCACATACTGATCATACAGAATAATATTACTATCACTCATATAGTCAGCATCAGAGTCAACAATCGGATAGTTGTAGTTGTGTTGGACATCGCTTTGCATTTCTCGTGTACTTCATGATTACTCATCCATTTGATCTACAAAGGTATCATGATCTTGTACCTCAAACGGAGTATTCGAGTCATATGATGGCCCGGCTTCATCATAGATTGGATCTTCAGATGAAAGATTTGCCATGAACATGGTCTGTGTGGTGGGAGCCTCATTAACATCAGAGTCGGAATGCTTGCATTGATCTTGCTTAAAGACATGGTTAAATTGAGTGGCAAATCATCCACATCTTCATCAAAAAATTGAGTGACTTTTCTCCATGCAAGAAACAACAACTGTTATCTCATCAGTACAGCCACATTCTATAGCAGGCATAAGCAGCATCTTGTCTTTGAAGTAGTATGAATCCTGAGGATGCTTTGGTTGTGGACATTCGTGCTATGTGCCTGTATCCTTTGCGTTGTAGCACATACATGGGTTTAGCTTGAACCAGGATTCAATTGCCATCTCTTTCTGACCTCCAGCATTCCTAGCTTCAACATTTCCTCTTGCATTGTTCCTCTGAAATGGTTCTTCCATGGATTATTCCTTTGTATTACCTCGAACATCTGATCAACTCTGCCGTCTTCGAACTGCTAGCTTGTCTTGCAGTTCGAGGAAGTTCGGAGTTGATTGTTCGTTTGAGGAAAGATATGTGCTTTGAATGATTGATTGAGGAGGGCAAGTGTGTCGAGTTAGGTTTCTATCATGTTTCCGTTGAAAGTGCTTCCTGTGTCCATTTGACAGTTATCAATAATTGATGGTTGATTTGAGGTTTGTGGAGACTCAAATGATTGTGTTGGATACTTCTGATTTGATGCATTAGACACTAGTGCCAAGGGGTCATCAGTAGGTTGAATGAACCTTTCCATCATCATTCTGTTCTCATTTGCATGTACCTATGGTTGCCTCAAGTAGGGCATACAACTATCAAAGTTAGACTCTTTCAAACCTTTGTTTTAGTTTGACTTCTGTAATGAATTTTACTCCATTCAGTGTAAAACATGTAGTACACAAAACTTAGAGTTCGCTGGCATTCTGGACATGGGTATTTGATGTTTTTCTTGCAGTTAAATGAGATTCGAAAACCTAACATAGTAAACATGACTGGTCTCTCCTTTGATTTGACAGAAGCGTTCAAATTCATCGTATAATTGTGATTCCCTGTCATCCTTTGTTAATTCAGAACCTTCCAGAATCATCTTCACATTGTCCCAAATGTCTTTGGCATCAGTGTAATGGTTGATGAGTGTTGTAGATGTCTTTTTGTTATACTTGAGTAAGATATTCGATAGCACGAATGTCAGCTTTATATCTTTCCTTTTTCTTCAGCAGAAAGGTTTTGTAAAGGACTCTAGCTCGTTTCTGGACCTAGTTGAAGTGCACCTCAGTTTCTTCAGCATCTTCAGCAGGAGTTTGTATGAACGTTCCCGTTTAAAATTAGACCTTCAGTAATCGATTTCATAATGTTTCTCTTCCATTATCTTTTACAAGACAATTACAGACGGAATGTGTTGGTTTGCCAGATTTCAAAGTCTGTTCTGTCAAGCATTGGTGGGCGTGTATCGGAACCGGCATTCCAAATATCTTCTGACATATTAGACATCTTGATGTATTGGTTATGAATGTAATTAATGTTCACGGGATTTTACAAGTCTAAGATTTAAACCGATAAGAAGTTTACCGGGATTTTACAAAATCAATAGAAAAACCGTAAATGAATAATTGGTTATGATAATCGAGCTAGGAGCTTGTAAATCACTTGTTATGGCAACAATACATCTTGTTTAACATGAAGAGGAAGAGAAACACCAAGATCAACCAACAAATTAAGCCCGAATTTCCTTTTGAGCCGTGGGCTTTTCTAAGCCAAAATAAGGACGAATTAGAGCTTATTAGACATAAAGAATCAACACGAATCCAAATAGGCTTTGTTCCTATTGTTAGGATGTTTATTTCATAACACTGTGATGATTCTAGTGGTGGTTAGTTTATAGAGAGTGAAACACATGAGAGGAGAATTTTCTAGAGAGAGAGTGTATGTGTATAAAGTGAAAATGAAATTGACTAGCTTGCCTCTTCAAAGTTGGAAGAGCTTATATGTTTTTACAAAATACCGGGTATTAGTACCGGCTTAAAACCGAAAGACATCCACGATTAATATTAAACTACTCGAACTATTTTAAACAATTAATATACGGATGTGACAGAGTCTTTTATCATATCTTTTTAACAAGGATTCTGGGGTAAAGCTATGTTAACAGCTTGCTATTTATTAAATAGGGTTCCCAATAAAAGGAACATGATTATCCCTTATGAACTCTGGACTAAAAGGAAACCAAACCTGAACTACCTTAGGGTTTAGGGTTGTAGGGCAGTTGTAAGACTTCTTGATCTAAAACTAAAAACTTTGGTTAAAAATTGAATGCATCTTTGTTGGATGTCGCCTGAAAACATTCCAGGCTTTTTAGGTTCTATGTTATTGAACCTAATGAATCAGTTTCAATAAACTCTATAATCGAATCAAAGGATGCTATCTTTGTTGAGAGTAGATTCTCTTTAGTCCCTAGACCAAGTCTCAGTATTCCTAAAGGAACTGAATACATTGGTGGTTCAGTGGTCCCTGAAGAGGTCACTAATGAGGTTGTTTAACAACCTGAACCTGAGCTTAGAAAAAGAAAAAGGAATAGGACTCTAAAGGACTTTGGACCTGAATTTTAATTATACTTAATTGAAGGAACAATGGACGAGGTCTCTAACCAACACTTCTATTGCTTTAATGTTGAGGATGGCCCTAAAACATTTGATGAAGCAATGAAGTATCAGAATGTTGCTTTCTAGAAAGAAGCAATTAATGATGAGATGGACTCCATTTTGGGCAACAACACTTAGGTATTGGCTGATCTACCTCCAGGTTGTAAACCTCTTGGTTGCAAATGGATCTTCAAAAGAAAACTAAAGGTAGATAGAAGTATTGAAAATTTCAAGGCAATACTAGTCATTTAAGGCTTTAGACAGAAGTCAGGAATAAACAACTTTGATACTTATGCTCCAGTGGCACATATCAGTACCATAAGACTACAAATTGCTATGGTATTAATTCACAATCTAATTATTCATCAGATGGATGTGAAGACAGATTTCTTGAATGGTGAATTAGATGAGGAGGTCTATATGAACCAACCTCAGGACTTCATCATGTCTGGCAATGAAAACAAGGTGTGTAAACTAATTAAGTCTCTTTATGGGCTAAAGCAGGCACTAAGAATATCATCAATACATTTGATTAAGGGTTTTGTCAAATGGTTATTTACTTAACAAGCTAAAAATGTGCATATAGCAAATTGATGAATCTGGTAAAGGAGTCATCATTTGCCTATATGTTGATGACATGCCGATCTTTGGCACTAACCAAGTTTAGGTTGACTTGACAAAGGAATTTTTGTCATCAAGGTTCTCTATGAAGGAAATAAGGGGAGTCTGATGTTATCCTGGGTGTAAGGATTAAACATGAAGTTAAATTAAATAAATGGAGTATTCATAAAATTTTACTCGTGAATATATACAATGGAGTCATTTAATCAATATATAATATTATTAAGGGAGATATCAATTTTTCAGTCTCATTATATTGAGAAGGTACTGAAGACATTCAATTACTTTGATTGCACTTCAGTGAGTACTCCTATAGATACAAGTGAGAAGCTGATGCCCAATAATGGTCAGGTTGTATCTCAACTTGAGTATTTTAGGGTGATTGGCTGCCTGATGTATGCCGTGACTTGTACACGGCCTGATATTGCTTTTGTAGTTGGGTAAACTGAGCAAGTATACTAGTAATCCTAGTACTCAGCACTGGCAAGCAATTCAACGGGTACTGAAGTACTTGAAGAAAACCATGGACTATAGTTTGACATATACTGATTATCCTTCGATTTTAGAAAGATACACTGATGCAAGCTGGATCAGTAATACTGAAGACAATTCGTCTACCAGTGGTTAGGTATTCCTACTTGGTGGAGGTATAATTTCTTGGGCTTCCAAGAAGCAAACTTGCATCACCAGCTCAACAATGGAATTTGAATTTGTAGCTAAAGCAGCTGCTGGTAAGGAGGCTGAATGGTTGAGAAACCTGATCCTTAAGATTCCATTATGGTCCAAACCTATAGCACCTATATCTATCCTTTATGATAGTTCTGCTACATTGGCAAAGGCTTATAGCCAAATGTACAATGGGAAGTCTAGACACTTAGGTGTCAGGCATAGCATGATTCGTGAGCTTATCACACATGGGGTGGTATCTATAGAGTTTGTAAGTTCTCAACAAAACTTAGCTGATCACTTGACAAAGGGACTGGCTAGAGACTTAGTTTTAAAGTCTGTTGAAGGGATATGTTTAAAGTCCAACTAAGTCATTGAATGCTAGGGCACCCAACTCTCCGCTGAGAAAACTTGGTAGCTGAGTTCAATGTGGAAAGCTAAACTTTTAGTGGACTGAAGCACATGTATTTACATATCATCCCAAGGATGTGCTTGGAACCTACTGAAAGGAAGGATGAAGACCTTACTTCTTAATGGTTAATTTCTTTGAAAAAGTGCTTAGCAGGAGCATGAATAAAGGGGAACCACCTATGTAAATGTTGAGGTTTTGCCGCTTTAGGGAGCATGGACTTTGGCTCTTATAACATTTATGAATTGGATATGGACACATAGCTTGTATAGTGTTAGGATTTTTTAAGTATTTGAAAACTTGTGTGTATTTTATCTTCATGTATTCAAATGGGTTGAAGGGTTCAATTCTTAAAACACCCTGATTCTCGAATATTTGAACGTGTAATGTACTAAGATGGAAATTTAATCCTCATGATATTTTCATTTATGCACTTGTTTTGTTAATTGTTTAATTTCCATGCAAATGAATTGTACTAAATTGGGGAGGATTGTTGGAAATTTAGTTAAATTGTGGGTTCAGTTCATACCGGGTTATGAGACTGAAGATACGGAGTGTACTCTTATAGGTCACTGAACACCATGACTCTGATAGTGGTAAAAGGGAATTCAGGTCGCTGATGAAGTTTAATGAGTTCACTCACTGAATGGTATTCAGCAGTCTGATGGCTTCAGCTTTGTACTCCCTGAGTAGTAAGCTGAAGGATACCATCAGGAAGTAATCCATCAGGGGATGTATCCTTAGCGGGTTAACTCATCAGTGAGTCTTTTCAGTATTGAACCTTCAGCTTGTATACTCTTTAGTGAGTTAGCTGATGGTTCAGGGCACTAAAGGATTCGCCTCGCTGGAATGAATTCTATTAACTTGTAACAACTTTGACCTGTTCAAGTGACAAGTTTGACTGCATTGTATGACCACGTTTAAATTTGTCATGCAACCACTAATTTCTACAATTATTGTAACATCCGAGAATTTTTGGAATTTTAAAGGAGATATAAGTTATTCCTATGTTGATTTATCAAAAACGAGCAGCTAAACCACGTTTTCACAACTCGGACTCTAAAGCAATTTGATGTAAAACGACATTCATGACAACTTTTCGGCTTTGCCCGAGACCTGGAAACGAGCCGAAAAGGGCTAAAACAGCACCGCAAACATTTAACGAACAACATACAACGCGGACACACAAAAATAATTAATTTATCAATTTTGCATTCTTAAACTCTATACCATTATCACATCTAATAGCTTTTACCTTTTTATTCAGCTGGTTTTCTACAAGGGAAATAAAGTTCTTAAGGATTGGATATGTCTCATCCTTAGTCTCTAAAAAGAAAACCCAACAAAACCTGCTATAGTCATCAGTGATCACAAGGCAATAATATTTGTGGTCTATGCTTTGAATGGATGTAGGACCAAAGAGGTCCATATGAATCAATTGCAAAGGCTCAGAAATGGAGCTTACAACAGTAATGGCCTTATAGGTAGCTTTGTGTTGCTTGCCTTTGCAACATGCAACACAAGTATGGTCATTTTTAAAAAGCTTTGGGGGGAGACCTCTGACAAGGTTATCTTTTACCAACTTATTCATATTTTTATAGTTCACATGACCCATCCTTCTATGCCACTTTACAGCTTCATCAGAAGAAGCTTTGGCCACCAAACAAGTCAAATTTTCTTTGGGAGCAAGATTATTTAAGTTAAAAGTATACATATTGTGCTTCCTTGGAACTCTGAGTAACACCATGCTTTCATCTGGGAGTTTGAAATCGTTGGAGAGGACAAGACAATCAGTGTCTGTGAAGAGAACTCTATTCTTCTTGTCACAAATATGAGAGACTAAGAACAAGTTGAATTGTTGAAGTTCCTTCACATAGTATACATTTTCAAAATCCAACTTAGGAGTCCTGATTGTCCCTTTTCCAGTTATTCTCCCTTTACCACCTCCAAAAGTCACTTTGCCACCTTTAAAAGGTTGAAAGTCATCCAGTCTTTCCTGATTGACCTTAGCAAAAACCCTGTGTAACATTCTTGTACCAAACACATCGAAATACGTTGATAATGTCCAGAAAGGACATATCTCAATCGAAAAAGTGCCGTCCGTTGACGACATCGCTGACATTATTACTAAACCCCTTAAACGTGAATCGTTTAACTATCTACGTCTTGGTTTAGGAATGATGGAACACATTCCATAAATCATCTTAGTCTGCTTCTATTTCTTCTGTCTCAATTCTAGTCCGTGTTCCATTCCGTGTCGTGACAACTTAAATACTTCATCTGAAGTACTTTAAGTATATTTAATTCGCGAAATGCAAATTAAAGTTTTATAATAAGAACTTGAAGGTCTATTTAAATGGGGCATAGGTCTAGCAGTACTTTTCCACCAACCAGAAGTTACTGATGGAGAATATCCTCTATCAGTAGGAACTGGAAAAGGCCTATTTTGCCTACCAGTAGGAACTGGTGCAGGCACCTTTAGCTTACTAGTAGGAACTGGTTGTGGTATAGCAGGAGGAATGTTTATTTTGCCAGTCCTAAGAAGTACAGCTTGTGGGACAAACTAATTTTGATGATTAACATTATTCCTACTATGTACAAGTCCCACCCCATTACCAACAGTCTTATTAGCCATTTGTTTTTCATAAAAATCACAATCCTTAATAAGATGAGTACTACTACCACATACAAAACATAACTTAGAAACAGTTGAAGCATTTTTCCTAAAATGACCTGCCTTTTTATTAAAATAACCATTCTTATTACAAGAGGTCCTAGAAGTGTTTTCATTCATATAAGAACTATTACAAGAGAAACTAGGTAAATCCTGAACAATAATAGGTTCTTAGATAGGTGTCCCAACATTGGACTCAATCTCAGCTTCACTCTCAGATGTGGATATACTGGAAGTTGATGCACAGGAGGTAGAATCATTTAACTTGGGCTCTAAAGATCTGACACTAGAATCACTGGAGGCAAAGTCATTTGTGTTGACCTTTGAAGACTTGTCACTGTTATCACAAGAGACAAAGTCATTAGACACAGAATTAGAGTCACCAGAGGTTGAGGACTTTGTACCATAAGACATTTGTGATTCATCCAAGTCAATGTGATCTGATAGAGGAGTGTAGTCTCCAGAAAGAGGTGGAGGCACAGCTTTCATACTATCAACTTTGGCAAACCTATTGAAAAGAAGTCTACCTTCCACTTCTTCAGAGTTAGTGGTAAATACACTAAATGCAGAGTCATCCCATCCTAACTCACTTTCCCTTATATATTTATCAAATCCTAAACCTACTTTTGTTCTTACAGACATGGAACTATCAATTAATCTGAACAGGTTTTTAGAAGAAGATGTCCACTTTTCAGTCTTTGCTAAATGATTATTCAGTTTAGTCTGTAAATCTTTCTTTGCTATCTCTGCTTCAACATTTATTCTTTCAGAATGTTTCAGTAGATTAGTTGTATTTTCTAATTCAATAGACAATACTCTAATCTTTTCTTCATATCCTAACTGATTTTTCTGATAGATTCTCTTTTGTTTTTCTAATGTTTTAAGAGAGTTTTTATAAGCCTGAACCTATATATAGTACTCATTATATTGTTCATTTAGATCATTATACTGTTTTTGAAGATTATTAAATTTATGTTCACAACCAAAAGGACAGTTTTGTACCTCAGAGTTCTGCCCCATTAGAGCAAATTCTCAGCAGCAGCATCGTAGTTCATTCCTAGTGATCAAGTATATACTTCTGCAGCAACTTCTTCACAAGCCAGCACCCACAACCAGCAACCATTCCATACTCTTTGGGAGCAAAACCCTCATCATCCCCAGATTCATGTTCTTTCCAATTCTCCAATGTATCAACTGTTATTAAGGCTTTAGTATCAGCCTCCTTTTTCCCAAGTTCTGGAATCTTGAATGATGAATATCTCTTTTCATTCCCCCATTTTGCTCTGCATTCTCTTGCAAAGTGCCCTTTTTGCAAGCACTTATAACATCTAACTGCTTTTTGTTGAAACTACGCTTCTTTCTTATCAACTCAATCTTTCCTTCCAGCCTTTTTCTCCGAACTATTTCACCCTGACTGACAACATAGCCTATTTGCCATTTGCTATCATTCTCTTCTAAGATCTAATTTGTCTATTTGCTCAAAATTCATAAGCTACTTGTTGTTCTTGTTCTCTTTCAATATAGAGAGTGAAGAAATCTTGAAGCAATTACCAGAACTGTGAGATCTTGCTTTAGAACTTGGATGGAGCATGAGGTACAGTAGTAGATGAGGAGAAGCTTGGCTTTCTGCATGTGACATATTTTTGCTAGTACTGCAGTAGTTACCTAACAAATGCAGAATATGGCTGGAGATTGACGTGAGGAATGAGTAGATTATCCTGTTGATATCTATCTCAAGAGACTTCAACTTTGTAGTACAAATCATCAAAAGAGAAGTTCAAGTCCACCTTTGGTTTTTAGGTCAAAGCCACCTGTGACCAAGATGAAGGCAAACCTGTCTGAGAAACTTAGTTTGTTGTCTTCATCATCAGGCTTGGGCCTGTGAGTAGTTTGAGCTGACTGAGAATCTTCTGCATCCTGTCATACCCTTTGTGCATCCTCTGATTCACTACTTCTAACTCTGAGAATTCTTTGCATTCAGCATGGACTTTCTAATCTTTTTGGATTCGGCATTTCCACCACAACTAGAATCTTTGACTGCATTTAACGATAGCCCTTGCATCATCATATAATGGAAATTCAGCCAACCTTGATCATCAGAATAGACTGAACTGATGCAAGGTAGTTCTTGCCTTTTGATTCCTTACTGAACAGCAATGTGTTCATTCTGTAGTCGTTGGGAGAGGAATAATGACACTTCCATCATTGATCTCTTCCTCGTCCTTTTTAAGTTTTTGCCATTTTGACTCACCTTCCTAGACTATCTTATATTGTTTGTGATCCAGTATTCCATCTTTATACGCCCCAGGACCTATACTCGTCCTTCTTCAAATAGGAAACTTGCATTGTTGTCGAGACAGTGGTGATGATATGGAGGTTGGATGTTTTGCTGTTGTTGTGGATGAGCATTGTCATTATTATATCTCGAACGGCTCGCATTCATCATGGGTCAGGACATCTTGAAAAGGTTTGTTTGTGGTAGTTGTATTTTGGATGTTTTTGAATGTGTTTAAGGTTCTAAGAGTTCTAGTCTACTGTTCTTCTTATCCAGAGGACTCTCATGAAGCTCTGATAACCACTGATATGGATCAGCTCTAGCTAGATCTTTACTGCTATTAAGGATGGTGATTAAACTAATGTAATCACAAGCTAATCACAAAAGAGACTCTAGCTAACTAAGCTAATGGCTATATGGAACAATTAGAGAAGCCTATAGAAGAAGAACAAGACTATTAACTAGAAAGATCCTTATTATGGTATTTACTATTAATTAACAAGGAGAGTTGTGTTTTTTGGATTTGTTCCCTCTGTTTGGCCGTGGGTTGGGTTTCTTATATACTACTGAAACCCTAACCGTCTGTTACACAAAACGCGTCAAAGAGATATGCACTATCATTTCCTAAGATAGCTCAAGCATATCATTATCACTAACTAACTATACTACTAACCCGGACCAAATATAATACTACCAGGACTAACTATTGTTCTACCAGCAGGAACCATATTTGGTCTGCCAGCACTAACTATGAAGTTATCCTTACCAGTAGGAACTACATACCTACCAGTAGGAACTTATACTCTACCAGTAGGAACTACATACCTACTAGTAGTAACTAACTATTACAATATTCCTAACATAAGTGTTTATGTTTCGGTGTGTTTTTCAATGCAATTGTGGTCCCTATTTATAGGGGATTTACCCAAACTATAGTCAATGAAAATTAATGGGCCTATTAATTTCTTCCATAATTAGCCTTCATAATTATAGAAATTAATGGTTACATGAACACATTAAATGCAGTCATTTAAAGAGCAGTTATATTACTTAAATGTTATTTACGTTTTTAATGTATGATCAATGTTATTTACGTTTTTAAAACATTAATATTAAATGAGCAATTATATTACATAAATGTTACGTTTTTAAAACATTAGCATTACATGTTTATAAACCCTAAACCCTAAAATAACAAGATTTCATGCATTAAATTTTTTAACATTTCTTATTTTAGCAGTTTTTCAACTTTCAAGAGAATCTAAAATTCTTTTTATAAGTAGTATAGATTTGTTCATAGATTAAAGAGGAAATCACATTGTTCACACCTCGATTTTACCATCTACGAAAATTAACGTCTATGATAATTGATTCTCAAAGGGGTTAAAGTGATAAAAGTCTACGTTCAAGAAGTCAGACTAGGCTTGCTGATAAGGTGTCAAGATTCACGTCTTGGCACATGAAGCATGCATCTTTCTTATTACGGAGCACTTGAAGCATGCGTCTCAGATGATAAAAATGTAAAACACGATTTTGTCGACGACTGAGTCTTGCAATGTGTGGGTATTTTTATGTGTGTTTTGTTGAAGTATATATATATATGTGTTTATGGGAAATATAATTTAATAATAAAGTTTGTTGTCTTATTACCAATGTTTTAAAAACCGGGTTGACCGACCGGTCTTAAAACGTGAACAAAATGCCATTGGATTTTAGTGATAACTTTAAAGGAAAAAAAGACACATTGAGAAAAGAAAAAGCACCTAACATGTGCTTCTTGACATTTGCATGTGTTAGGTATTATTATTATTACGTTTTAAGTTTTATGAAAATGAGCTTTGCAAACATCCAATCTAATGAGATAGGAACATTACACAGTTACACAGTATAATGAAAAGTAATGAATATTGAATTCCTTTGAAAGCAAGCAATAAACACCATGATGTCAATGTCCGAAGTGCTTTTAGTTTAATTTCACATGTCGTTCATGGTTAGCAATCTACATCATCATTACCAACCCAATATACTACTTAACAAAAGTATAAACACAAATGTGTTTACACAAAACGTAATAAAACTATTTTTATTATTAGCTACAAGATTATTGTACCTATAGTATCATGTTGTCTTATATTATAACAAGCAACATTAGACTTTGGGTGTGTTTGCAAAATTAGCGTTTAGCCAAAAGCTATAACTTATTGAAATGTGAAGTTTTTAAATAGTTGGAGCTAGAATATATGATTGTAAATTGACATAAAAAGCTTCAAATCTTTACATAAAGACTACTTTTATCATCTAATTGGTTATAAGCTTCACCCACTTTCAAAACCTCAATTATATATTTATATTAGCTTGAGCTTACAAAAGCTTATATTATATAAAAGCTATCATAGACTTGTATAGCATGCAATACTTATTTTTAGGGGTGAGCAAGGTCCAAGAACCGGACCGGACCGACGAAGACCGGACCGGACCGAGGACCGAGTTGTTCCAAAATGCCGGACTGAGGACCGGACCGAAATGGTACGGTCCGGTCCAGGTCGGTCTTCGGTCCGGTCCGGTCCTACACGGCATAATCATCGGGATTTTGGTCGGACCGAGCCAGACTGTAAGTAACAAAAACCCCGGACCGAAATACGTTCGGTCCGGTCCGGTTTTCCGGTCCTGTCCAATCTCCGGTCCGGTCCGATCTCCGGTCCGGTATGCTCACCCCTACTTATTTTATAAATTCAAAATGGTTATCCTATCGTTATGTATTACTTAGGGTTCGTTTGGTAGGATGTAATGAAATATTAAATGAATGGAATAAGCGACGTAATAGAATAAATGATGTAATATAATAATTCATTACCCTTATTAATAATGTTTGGTGGGTATGATAGGACGTAATGCAATCGATAAGAAAAAGACTAAAATGTCCATCGTTAATAAGAAGTGTATTTAATGTGGTTAGTTAATGGTGGACTTTTATGTAATTTTGATTACATTACGGACGTAATGAAAAAAAAGAAGGGGGCCCTTATGGAATAAAAATGATAGTTTTTGATGTAATGAGTCATTTATTGTAATGAAGCATTACATTGTATAATTGTAAACAAACAAGATTTTTCCATTCAATCGTAATAACCGTTTTCATTTCAACTTTTATTACATCATACCAAACACTACGTTAATGCTCGGTTCTCAAGAAACGTAAAAAAATAAAAAAGTAAATATTTCGATTCAAAAGAAATAAATTCACCTTTGTTATTCAGCTATTTTCCCTTTTTTTCCCTCCTTAAATGATAAACGGAGTAATGGAGTAAATGATTTAATGTAGTGATTCTTTTTTTGTTATTATTCATGTTTTGTTTGTATGATAAGATGAAATGAAATCGATAAGAAAAAGACTAGACTACTAGAGTACACCCATTGACGATATGAAATTTAGTTAATGTGGTTAATTAGTTATGGACTTTTATGTAATTTTCATTTCATTACAAGATGAAATGAAAAAAAAGGTAGAAGATCCTTAAGGAATCAAAATGATAAATTTTGTGTAATGAGTCATTTTTTTAATGAATCATTACATTCTATAAATGTGAACAAAATTGTTATTTTTCTTTTTGTCGTAATAGTCTTTTTCATTCTCGCTTTGATTACAACGTACCACAGACTACGGGTATGTCTGGTCTCAAGCATTTTGGAATTATAGACAAACAATTAACGATTTAAATATAATGCTTGTTTGGCAACGAGCAAATATCAGTTGAATCATGTGTAACCGCTTTTATTCAAAACGCTTCATCAAGAAGCATTTAGATTTAGCCGCTAGCGTTTTGACGCTCAAATTACATATATGGCCCTGTTATTTATTTAAAGAATTTTTATTTAATGTATATATGTCTTTTTACGTTATTTTACATTTTATAATTACGGCTATAAGTATGTTTACCAAACACTTACATTTAACAAACAACTGTTGCTTACCGTAAGTGTTAGTTTCGCCAGACATAACTTACATTTTAGCATAAAAAGTTTGAAATAAAAGCCTGCCAAGAAAGAAGGAAAAAAAAAACAAGTGTTTTAAAATCTGGGTTGTCCCGGCCGGTTGAACCGGTTGGACTGTGAACCGGTCGAGTGATCGGAAACCGGTTTTGACCGGAAAACCCGATTGAACCGCCGGTTAAACTAGTTGAACCGTGACCCGAAGATCAATTAAAAAACCTGTTTTTAAAAGATTGAAAAAAACACACACGTTGTCTCTGGAGAGGGAAACAAACAAATTGATTTTCAGATCAAAACAAAAACAGTTTTCCATTTTCTTATTTTCATCATTCTGAAAAAACAAAGAAAATTCAAAAAATGGAAGGAGCGATGGGGTTAATGAGGAGGATGCCACCAAAACACACACAAACAGCCCTCTCCGCTCTTTTATCCCTTTTACCTGACCACTCTTCAGATCTCCTCTCTCAAATCGACCAACCTCTTCAGGTTTAACTTTCACTTCTTTTTTTATATATATATTTTATATTTTATATATTTAGTACCCTATTATTGTTTGATTGATACTATCCCTATTTACTTGTCATCACTTTATAAAACTTCGGGCTTCACCCGTTTTGGGTTCAAACCTCGTGGATTAGTAGCAGAGGCGGAAAAAAATTTAAAATTTCTGCCATTTTTTTTAATTTGCCCCCTTAAGAACCAATTTTCAGTATAGTTTCCAGAAATTATCAAACTGTGCTCCCTCGAGCAATACTTTCTAGCTCCGCCCCTGATTTAGTCGGCCAAATGAAGACTAGTAATTATTCGCTCGCCTAGTGGCAAAATGACCTTTTTTTTAACCCCACGTATAAGCCAAAACAAAAACCCCCTTACCCGTTTTGGGTTCAAGCCCCGTGGATTAGTCGGTAAACAAAAGACCTTTTTGTTTTAACCATGGTTTTTACCTTTTGTCCAACTAATCCACGGTTATTTTGTAAACCGGGTAAAGCCCTCCCTTTTCAGTTTCTGCTACGCGTAAACAACCCTGTAGTGGGGTCATGCCAATTTCCTGAAAAGGGAGGGCTTTACCCGGTTTGAGTCTGTGTGGCGGTGGGTTCAAACCCTGTGGATTAGAGGTCAGAAACCATGGTTACCTTACCAAAAAAAGACTAGTAATTGATGTATGTTAATGAAATTGATGAGCTTTAAGTTTTTTTTATTATATACTACGACTAGTTCGTTAATTTTACTTTTTTTAAGAACTTTTTGTTGATGCTTTGTGTTAGGAATTGTTACAACTGTTTTTCGTTTGTGTGCTTGTGGTTAGGTCCCGTTATTTTAAATGAAAAACAGAAATTGCATCGGCTTAGTATTGTGTGAATGTTTGGAGTGTTAGATGATTGAATGAGGATTTGTGAAAATGGATGAGTTGGGTTAGAGTCGGTGAAATGAAGAATGAAGTAGTGATATAGTTTGCTGTTGAAATTATGAATTTGTATGTGTTAATCACTTAATCTTAATCTACTATATTGAGCTTGTTGATTATGGGATTAGAAATGCTGACGTGATTTCAGTTTTGTTAGAGATTTGTATTCTGTTTGTGTTTGGATTGTTGAATTGTGATTTAGGTGAAGTAGGTAAGAGTAGGTGTAGTGGTAGTGAAGATGTTCTGGACCACAAATGAAGGATAATACGGAGATAATAATAGACGAATCATGATAATAGTAGTTGTGATCTGAGAGCTAAGTTACATATGGCACATGTTTTATAATCAGTATCAAGCTATGTTAGCATTTATCTTAAGTTTGCGTCTAATTGCAGCAAGAGATAGCTTTGCTTTGTTAACTTTATTTCTTGCTCGGCTTAATGTCATACTGTGTAGTACTCGTAACCTTGCTTGTAGCTATCTTTTCTCTACTTGGAAACATATGGAACTATATATCTAGAGCTGCACGCCATAATAATGCTTCATCAAACGCTGCTGTGTGCCTTTATTTTAGCTTGGGTTATAAACAATGATGGAAATCTTGAAACCTGTAAGAAAAATATAGGATTCGTGCTATTGCGTCATTGGCGAAGGAAAATAGTGAAGTTTTTAGAATAGAGCACATAGTGGAAGTTGACATTTTTTTTCGTAATTGTTGTATTTTCGTCAGTTGAGTATGCTTTCTTTTGTAATCAAATATGAAGCAGTGAAGTATTGTTGCACACTGCATGTAATTTTCTTCCATGGATGCATCCTATGGTAGACCCTGTATTTATTTTAACTGTACGCAACTTCACTCAGTCTTGTAACTCTACAAAACAGGTCTTATGTGATGAGGATAGTGGGAAAGAATTCATATTGTGTGAATACAACAGAGATGCCGACTCCTACAAGTAGATTATGTTTCTTATATTGTCTTCAGTAATGTTCATTTTCATCAAATCAGCAGCATACACCGCTTCTATAATTTGTTAGTTTCTTAGTATTGTCATATTGCTTAAAGGAACTTATACAATATCTTTGGTTGCAGATCACCTTGGTCAAATAAATTTCATCCTCATTTGGAAGACGGGATGTATCCATCAGAGGAATTAAGGAAGCTAGAAGTTGAAGCAAATGAAGTATTTACAATATATCGTGACCAGTGAGGTCCTTTATTCACCTCTTCTTAAATTTTATCTCTTTGTTGCGTAAGCCAACTAATTTGGGAAATTTCTTTGTATCTGTCTGTTAGGTATTATGAAGGTGGCATTTCATCAGTTTATTTATGGGAAGAGGATGACAATGAAGGCTTCGTGGCCTGCTTTTTAATCAAAAAAGGTTTTTCTTTTGTCCGAATTGGTTATTAGTTTTTCTTTACATGAACTAATTTGAAAGTTATATTTGATATAAAGATGGATCAAAATATGCACATGGTAAACGAGGCTATCTACACGAGGGTGGATGGGAGGCTATACATGTTATCCAGGTATTCTTCTTTTCATCACTCTTGTGTCGGGTTAAAATATAAATGTCTCGTTATTTCAAATTTTATGTGACACTGAAATTGCTTGTATATTGTTTAGGTGGGCCCAGACGAGGAAGGAATGGCTCATTACTGCTTAACAAGTACTATAATGCTGTCATTGACTACAGATAGCGACACATCTGGCACATTTAATTTGTCCGGGTCAATTCGTAGACAGGTATTTCATTAATGATGTTTAAATTGAATGTGTTATGTCTACACTTCCATCTGCATGAACTTTTATGTTTAGTCATATAGCTAAAAAATAACTAGACTCCATGTTTGAGTGGTTCTGGTTAGTGACTGTGCCAGGAATTTTTTAAGCGGGTTCATAGTGGTTTTCTGTGAAAATAAACAGGTTCAGGACTAAAGTTAATACTAAAAATACACAAAGTTATACTGAACATTACAGATCATGTTTTGAGTGTAATTAGTGGGTCATTACAATAACTTAGTGGCGTTATTGAGGTAATATAATGAGATTATCACCAATTTTTAGTACAAAATCATATAGTTGTAAAGTATTTAGTGGGGTCATATCGTGAATGCGTGAACATCTGGTGTAAAGTTCTTAAATGTTGCTTGTTATCATGTGTTTCTGAAAAGCATTCACCCTTATAAACAGTATAAACTGTTAACTTAATGAAAGAAAAAGGCTCAGGCAGAAAATATTGGTTTTCCAGTAAATAAGCGAACAAGAGTGATTTATGACTAGTATGGAATAATGGCCGGCGGAGGATGAGCTGGTTAACGGGGTTGAGTAAATGTGAGTCATTTTCATCACTGAGCTAAATAGGTCGGGTGGCCCATAAACACTTTTTTTCCTTCTTTCGTTTCTTTAGTTTTATACGACTCAATTTTAAATGTGATTAAGAATATATATAACTGGAATGATAATATACCTTCTGATATACAACGTTGTAGGAGGTTTTATGATTCTGAATACACTTTGGTGGCTTTAAGTTTGTCTCATCTGTTAATCTGTTATAGCTAATCTTATATGTTTACTTGGTTGTCCCGCCAGAGACGTAGAACCTAAATCATGTGTTTACCTATTACGTAATTGGTTAAAAACCCACCTTTAGAGTCAGATGTTGAACATGGACCGTTATTTTTTTATAGCACATCTGTTCCCAGATAACCTCGCTCCAGTGGGATTTGGGTATGTTGTTGTATCTGTTCCCAGATAACGAGTCCTTTTAAAACTATATTAGAAAGTTACTCACTATGTCATACTCTGGCTAGTGTAGCAAGCCTAATCCTGGTGATTAGGTACCATCTATGAACTTAACTTCAGAGGTTTTCTGAATATCAACAGGTTTCACCTGGTAATTGTGTGTATATGATAGCCTATTTGACACACATTACTAAAGTTGGTTTCTTCCATTGCTTAAAACTTTTTTGTAGATGAAAGCAGACCTTTCAGTGGAAGATGGTCATCTGTGCAACATGGGGAAAATGATCGAAGAATTAGAGGGAAAGTTGAGGAATCAACTTGACCAGGTATTCCGCTTTTCGTCATTGTCATCAGTTTATCTACCACTTTAAGGTTCATGCAGTGTAAGTACAGTAAATATTTACTTTTAATCTGGCAATTTCAGGTGTACTTTGGAAAGACAAAGGAGATGTTTAAGCTGTTTATTGTGTTTCAGTTGCACATTGCCATGTTATTCCAACTGACAGCAACTATTGGAGTTTTTGCTCATCGTCGTGTTTTATTTTTGCTGATAATATTATACACTTGGTTGTGTACTCGTATTTTTGTAAACAATATACGCCCAAAACTGGTAATACTTTAGACAATATTGACCAAGCATATGAGCTGATAATGGATAACGCTTCATGATTTAGCATAGGAGAGTGTCCATGAATCAACAAAACACACGGGCCAATAACATCACATCATATGCTGAAAAGATGAAACTTTTTATAAATTTTTGGCAACGGGCATGTATTTCAAGATTAACTGGTACCAACTATAACTGATGTAGAACCACCGAGGGGTGGCCTAGTGGGTAAAAGGACTTGCAAGTGTCACACTAAAAGGTGTGAGGTCCCAAGTTCGATTCCTGCTAGGTGCAAACAACTCTGAAGTGGCCACGCCAACTTCCTGAAAAGGGAGGGCTTTACCTGGTTTGAGTCTGTGTGGCGGTGTGTTCAAATTTCGTGGATTAGTCAGCCTAAAGAGCGGAAACCATGGTTACAAAAAAAAAAAAAAACTATAACTGATGTAAACAACACTACTAGATCGCCACTGCACATCAGCTATTGAATCTTTACCTCAAGTTGTTGCCTTGACTTGGTTACTAACGGGTGGTGCAACTTCTTGCTTACCAACAGCTTCCTCTTCTTCCTATCATCTTAATCGTTTGCAAGTGTTCACACAGACGTTAATACAACAACAAAATGATATCACAGTTGGCAAAATCATTAGATGAATATATCATATATGGTTACCTTCTGCATAAAACCCGTCACCACCTCCCATGTTAGGTTTCTGCAGAATAACGAGTAATAACACCTCGTGTTAGACAACTCATGGAAGTTGCAATGAATCACTTGCAAAACTAAGTGGGTGTTTGGGATTGGGTTTTACGGAAACAAAAATACTCATAACATTGTTTAAGCAAGCCATTTGGAAGATACACTGTCTGGCAATCGCAGAATCTGATTTCGAAACGCAATCCCACACATTTGTGAAATCGATGTCACCAAAGTCCATATCAGCTGCAGTAACAAATTTTAACAGACGTAATGCATTTACAACAAATACATATAGGTCAAGAAACCAGCTAACCTTTTCGTCCTGATAATCTTTGTTCTCAAACAAAATGGTTGTTGAATGTTGTCTCTGCTTATACATATATGATTAATTTCCTAGACAACCAGGTATTGTTATTTCCTTCGTAGATTATAATTTAAACCCTCATCCCTTTATAGGCTTTACTACTGATACACTTTTTGAATTTGGTTTTATTACAATTATATATGTTGTATAGCGTTATTGTATTAAGAAATAGAGTATTAAGTGCAGAACTGTTGTTTTCCTTGTTAGTATAGAGGATATGTATACTTCAGAAAAATGGAATCCGGTTGTTGAATACCTTGTACAAAATACTTGGCTATCTTTGGACACCAACGATTATACGGTCTTACATTCTTTATAACTCGTCAGGAGCTTAAAATTGTAACTGAAGTTTACTTGGATATAAAAAATAATTCACTTTTGTGAAGAATGTAGATGCAGATAGTGTGCTAAAGGTACATACAGTGAAGTTGCAGTCCTCTCTTAATGAACCCGTTTCAGTTTTCTAATCTTTTCGTTTGGCTCGTGTCAGTTAAACATAACTTGAATCAACCTTATTATCATTCTTGAACAATTGGTATGTGCAACAGAAGAACACATTAGATGGTCAAATTAGATATACTAACACACATGTTATTGTTAATAATGCTTTCATTTACACACATTCATTTCTACTGCAACATTTTCTTAAGCTTGCAACTTACGATTTATACTAACGAGAAGCATATGTTTCAATTCAGTAACAAACACTAGAACTCAGATCCCATTGCCACCATTGGATTTATACAATAAGCTTTATACTACATACAACAGCAATTCAAAGGAATAAAGCACAAACATCATAATTCAGAAGAAGCTGATATACGTCTGAATAATTGAAAAGGTCCGAGGCCTCCCCGAACTCCTCTACCTACATCAAAAGATTATTAAGACCAAGAAAATTCATAGAGTAATGTATTTTGCACAATTTGGTGAAATAAGAAAACATTTAGAAAATTGTACCTTCAATAATGTAGCGGTCATTTCCCGATAAATACATATCTTCTCTTGTTTCGCTCTAAAACCATATGCTTTCCTGCATCAGCAATCAAGTTGAACCACTTTACTTTTCTCGTTGACAACATGAGATATCCCATCACCAATCCAAGTAGGGTCCCACATCCATATCCCAACGTCACCACTTCCCACGTAAATCCACTTTTCTCCTCATGATTTTCATGTTCTTCAAGTTGCGGTTTGTGTGCACGCTCACTACACTTCTTGGGTAATTGAAACCCACAGAGTCCTAAATTCCTTCCAAATGAGCTCTGATCAAATGTTTTGAACTGTGTTCCTTCTGGAATACGCCCCACGAGATGGTTTTGTGATAGATCTAGGACAGCAACACCCTTGATTCCTGCAAGGCTTTGAGGGATATTTCCTGTGAGATGGTTCCGAGAAAGGTCTAATGATTCAATCTCTGATAGTTTACCAAGAGAGTCTGGGATTTGACCATTCAGACTATTGTGGGACAGGTTGAGCACTTTTAAAGAGTTCAAACTTTTATTTCTGGTATTCCCCTTTCGAAATAATTGTTTGATAAATCAATAATCGTTAGGCTAATAAAAAGTCTTGGAATATCTCGATCCACCCCTTTCACCGCAACTACGAACGAGTAATAATTTCCACGACCAATGTCTAAATATTGTGGTTCTGTGTTGTCCTTCACCACATTCTTCATGGAATTGAAATTCTGAAAATATTTTGTAGGGAGTCGACCTACAAAGCTATTACGAGATAAGTCAAGAACTTGAAGACCTGGGAATGGAGATTTCACAGCAAAAGAGGGTTGAATGTTTCCATGAAAGTTGTTTGTTCTGAGGACAAGAACCTGCAGAAAACGAAGCTCTCCTAACCAACCAGGGAATGTACCATTCAAGTGGTTGTTTCCCAAATCAAGTACTTTCAAGGATTCACATTTGGACAAGGAACTTGGCACTCCTCCTTCTAACTGATTTCCATTCAAAATCAGCCCGAATAAAATTTTGAATTCCTCGAATACATTTGGAATTGTTCCTTGAAAGCTATTGTTCCCCAAATCCACCATCCTAAGAATGGAGCTGATATTTCCCACACATTGTGGAATCACTCCATCAAAGCTATTATGTGACATATCCAAAAACTGTAGATAGCTCATGTTGCAAATTGATGGAGGGAATGGCCCCTCAATCAAGTTGGACTGCAGGTAAAGTTCTCCCAGTCCATACCATTGAAATTGTGGCAAGACTGTGATGAAATTATGTGAGAGATTTAAAAGAGACAACTCATTCCTTCCTATGTCCCCTGCCCAATGGGGAATTTGGCCATGAATTTCGTTGCTAGAAAGATCTAACTATTGAAGCTGTTTCATGGCTCGAAATGACTCAGGAAACACCTTTAGTTTGCAAGAGGCCAATCTCAAGGTTTTAAAACCAGGATTGACATAATGATTAGTATTCTTTGTTGTAACAGATAAACCACTGCATGAGAGATCGAGACCTTCAAGGTTTGTGACGCTTGATAACAATGCATCCAACTCCCATTCACCACTAAAGTTATTAAATGAAAGTTGGAGGCCACTGAGGTTGGTGAGTTGTCGAAATGTTTGCACATCAGTGTGGCCAGCCGTTGTTACCAAATGGTACATTTCCACTGAACATGTTATAACCTAGATCGAGAATTTCCAAAGAGGGATAAGTAAACAGCCAAGATGGCAATGTACCATTAAGGTTGTTAAACGATAAATCCATAAAAGTGAGGTGTGTTAGGTTCACTGTAATTTTCGAAGGGATATCGCCTGTGAAATGGTTACGTGACAAGTCGAGTGTTTCCAATGATTGAAGATTGAAAATGTAACGAGGTAATTTTCCTTGCAATCGAGTGAAGCGGAGATTTAGTAATTTCAAAGAAGAAGAAATGTTAAGACTGGTAGGTAAAACCGAAGAGATGTTAACATTTGCGAGTGAAAGTCCATATCAGCTGCAGCTGCGTAAATAAGTTGCACATTATAATAAATTCATAACAGATTTAATCGTTTTACGACAAGAAGTTGCAGGTTACGAAACCAACTAACCCTTTTCGTCCTGTTCATCTTCATCGACCCATTTATCCCAATCAACTTTCACAAAAGCCGGAGTCTTTCCCTCTTGCTTCAAAAGCCGGTTCCACCATTTGCTTTCTTCTTTCTTTATAAGGTAAACAATAGTTCTTGACCCAACGCTCAACTTGCTCTCCTACAGTTTTAAACCCCATCATTATGATATTGATTGAATATATAGGACGTTAAAAAAATGTTGACAGTAGTACTTACATTCACATCCACCTTATCATGAAGGTTGACGTCTATTTCATAAGGTACGTCGTCGAGTCCTGCTGTCGCGGAAAAGTAGAACTTACCCTCGGGCTCGAGTTTAAGCTTCACGTCTTTGGCATCAGGCAGATCAATAGTGATGAATATCACATCAGCTCTCTGTGCCCACTTCAAAGTAGGATGTCGACTAATATATGTCCACAATTCATAAATACCATGATCAGTTTTTATAGTATAATTCAACAAGGTATTCAGTTTTACTTCTAAATCCAAATCTTTAAATAAAACATCATGTGAAACACTAAAATAAATCTCAAAACAAGCAATGTTTTTGTATTTTTGTTGCAAATAAATATAAATTTATAACAACCCACAATTTTCCACAATATTATTTTACTGTAATATTCCACCTATTGTATTTAATACAACCATATATATTTTTCTTTTTATATCAATGTATTTGATATTTCATCCAATTATGTAACGTAACTTACATTTCCAATTAAACGAGCTCACGCACCTACCAACACCAACTCCATTAATGTTTATGTAAAGTAAACATTGTAATATGTCAAGTAATACGTTCTAATTTCCATTTTACCATGTACGTTATTTATTTAACGTACCATTCAAAACGTTTAACATAAAACGGATTTTTTCACATTAAGGTTTATACCAAAACCCTAATCACATGTATATTACATGCAATCCAAATGTACTAACCTATAAGGTACATGTACAAGATAACCATGCACAAGATTTAAACTAAGCCATTTCCCTCCAAAATTTTATAAGCCATTCGTACCATCCTTTATGCATAAGTTACAACTCTTTCAAGCCCCACATTTGAATTATTTCTTCCCTCCATTCCACCTCATGCTCGTACAAACCAAACGAAACCCTAACCGAAGCCCTAACTAGCCGAACTAGCTACTAAACAAGCTAAGATCAAGTTGATTTCTTCGACCACGACTCACCACCTTGTCACAATCAAACCACCACCTTGTTATCACCCTTTCATCACCAAGTCGACACCTTGTCACCACCTTGTCACCACGTTGTCACCACCTTGTTATTCGAACCCCTCCCACCACCATACACCTTTCTAAGCTAGAACACTAGCTTCCATTAGTCATTATATCTTGTTAATGATGCAAGATTTAGCTACCTTGACTTCCTTGCCCTATAAATACACGAACCACACACACATTCTCACAACACACAATTTCATCAAACACATTCACTTGTTCTTGACCTAGTTCAAGCCAACGAAGAGAAAGAAAGGAGTATAAGCCAAGGAAGAAACCAAGGTGTAAGATAGACGGGTTCTTGATTCATCTCCAAGGGCTATTCGATCCATTCCAAGCCATTCGAATCATTATAAGTCCTAGTAAGTCGTATAAATTGTTCCATAAGCTCTTGATGTGTTAAAGATCATTTATAAGCTTTGATTAAGCCACTTGTATAAGCCCTTGAACCATAAAGCCATTCGTTTGGTTTTCCTAAACCAAACTTGCCCTTTAAAGCTTTAAAAATCGTTTTTTGCATCCCTATAAGCTATAAGCTTTAAGTTGACCTCAAAAGCTATTTAAATAAGCTATACTATCATTTCTATAAGCTTTGAAACAAACCCCGAAAGCTATAAGCTTTCGGCTTACGATTTCAAAACCAAACGCACCATTGTTGGGCTAACTGGCCCATAAGCTCATTGAATAAGCTCATTGAATAAGCTATAAGCTTGTTAAATCTACAAAACCAACTTATTTCAGCTTATTGTGATAAGCTAAAAGCTGCCAAACGAAATTGAATTAAAAAATACAAAGTATATGAAATTTGGACTAATAATGCAAACCAAATAGTGCATTGAGGGAAAACTTGCACATTTTGAAGCTTGTATACTTTTTGGGCCAAAACTATAAATATCCTAAACTTAAACTACACGGACCTGTTTTGCCGAAACTCTAATTTTGGGGTTAAATTAATAAATTCATCTATTTATAAAATGAAAAGGATTAGTTTTGTAAAACTATTTATACCAAGGGGTATATATTGCTATTTTTGAGATTATAAGGATATAAAGTATAACATTTTCATTATTAATAAACGAAAATGTATTTAAACGTTATAAGACTCAATTTTATTAAAACCCGACACACCTAGCGTTTCATTTATCGATCGAAACACTTATAAACAAATTATGTTATATATTTAACATAATTTATCATCCACTAACTTTTGGAGAAACTTAAAAAGATAAAATCCTATCATTTATATTCTCCCACTTAAACTATAAACGTAGCACGTTAATAGGGAATTTCATGTGAGTGGTTTCATTTGAGTAGACGTTTTAACGAGTTGCTGGATTTACGATTTAAAGTGTCCTAGCTCCTTAAACGTTTACTACATGACCTCTGAATTATAATAGCCCGAACAGTGATGCGACATTTTTCACAAACTAATAAACCAAAACTATTCACGTTAAACCTTATGAAATAAAGTTTTGAAATATAAACAATTGAACTAACACTTGACATATTAACCCAGGTTGCATGACGAAGCCGTTTACTTCCGTTTGATTCACTTTCACATCAATCAGATTTCCCTATTAAGGTGAGTTCATAGTCCCACCTTTATATGTTTTCCAAATCCCGTGGGGAGATACACGCTATAAACCATGAATACAAGTATTTTCCAACTGTATGCTATCCTGATATATTATTGCCTAAGTTACCTCCATTGCCAATATCCCTTATATCATGAACCATTAATCACCGTAACGTGAACGCGAATATCTGTGCATAGATCTATCGATATTGACAAATCCCGTTTGTGTATACCAGTAAGGTAACCAAGCGCACTATATTTGAGAAATAATAGGTAATCGGCAAATTACCTTTTCAAAAGGATATTTGTTCCTTAAATATCATTGATATGATTTCCATGTTAACGTTTGAGTGTCATGAGCTTAGTGCAATAATACTGTTTTCCTTGATAATTGTAACTATGCAATTATTACCATTTATGTTAACTTGTATTCAACCATTATATTAAAAACCTGTGAATATCACTCAACCTTTGTGTTGACCCTTTTAGCATGTTTATCTCAGGTAATTAGCAGTTTAAGGCACGGAGTGGCATGGACTTGAAGACGTCTAAACCTGTTATCATTCAAACACTATGTTTTATATCCATTTTGGGACCTCCTTTTGTAAAACTCTGAGATAATATTGAATGATAACTAAATTTTCAAAAACGTCTCTTTATGAGTCGTTTTCTATGATTATGACTGTTGTTTCATGACGTAATACCCCAAATTAGCTTCTGCTGCTATGTTGAAATATCGGGGTGTTACAGATTGGCATCAAAGCTCTAAGTTATAGAGAACAAGGTTAAAACCTAAACTATAACTACTTTTTCCATCCAAGAAAGTCCTCCGTGCCACTACATTTTCCTAAACATTGTGTGTAAGAGATTTGCTTAGCAGATGATACACAATTGTTAGTTAAATATAAATGATTTATGTTTATTTCCACTTGGTTGTTACAGAGTTATGTCTACATCCACCCCTCCTATTATCATCCTATCTGATTCTGATGTTAAGGATGCTTTTTCCTCTACAGACACTCCTGATTACACCTCGGCTTCACCGGACTATTCCCCAGCTACACCGGGGAACACCTCTTCTAACTTCGAAAATGAGTCTGACCCTTCAAAGGATCCATCTGAGGATCGTTCAGCCCCACTAGCCATCACACCTTTTCCCGATGATCCATATATGCGGATCAGACGGGCGTATTATACCACCAATGAGGAATCATCTGATTCATCATCCTCATCCACTATTCCACCATCACCTGCACCAGTTTATCGTCGTAAAAAGGCCCGACTTCTACAGCCTTATGAGCCTGAACCTTTCATGCAGCCATTTAGGTATCACCATAATGGTATGACTTTCATTCACACGGCCTGGAAGGGGATACGTGCACCACGAGCTCCTATTGCTCCACCACCTGTTTTGCCTCCACCTTTAGTGTTACCATCATCACCATTATCTCATCCCCGAGACTCTGTCCCTGAGGAGATTATGCCGCCCTAGAAACGAGCCCGCTTCCTATCACCACCATCTTCCTCTACTAATCTTTCTGCCCCACCTCGAGTATTTGAGATTAGAGAGAGTTCTCAGACTGCTGCGGCTCGACAGCTCACCATTCTTACCCTTATGACGCGTCTGGAGTGCCATGAGGAACAGATTGATGCTATTTTGAATCACTTAGTTGAGTTCCCCCTTGAACGCATTAAGCAGATAGAGTATGGTATAGAAGGTCTTGTTGATAGCCCAAGTAATGGAGAAGAAGTCAGACGAAAGACGACTGGAAGATATACCAGTAGTCAAAGAATTCCCAGAAGTTTTTCCTGAAGACCTACCCGGCCTTCCTCCGGTTCGCCAAGTAGAATTCCAAATCGATTTAATGCCAGGAGCGGCACCAGTGGCTCGAGCACCCTACATATTAGCTCCTTCAGAAATGCAGGAACTATCTAACCAACTACAAGAGTTAGCAGACAGAGGTTTTATCCGACCAAGTACTTCGCCTTGGGGAGCTATTGTCTTATTTGTTAAAAAGAAAGACGGATCTTTCAGAATGTGTATCGATTACCGGGAGCTGAATAAACTCACCGTAAAGAATCGTTACCCATTACCCATGATCGATGATTTATTCGACCAACTTCAAGGTTCGAGTGTTTACTCGAAAATTGACTTGAGATAAGGCTATCACCAACTAAGAGTCAGGGATGAAGATATTCCCAATACTGCTTTCAGAATGCGGTACGGACACTACGAATTCCAAGTGATGCCGTTTGGTTTAACAAAGGCACCTACTATGTTCATGGACCTCATGAACTGTGTGTGCAAACCATACTTGGATAAATTTGTGATAGTATTCATCGATGATATTCTCATCTACTCCCGCAATAAAGAAGAACACGAAGATCACCTGAGAACAATCATGGAATTACTCAAAAAGGAGAAATTGTATGCCAAGTTCTCCAAATGTGATTTCTGGATTAGTATCGTGCAATTTCTCGGGCACGTGATTGACAGTCAAGGAATTCACGTTGACCCCGCCAAGATTGAAGCATTCAAGGATTGGGCATCTCCTACCACACCCACAGAGATACGCTAATTCTTATGACTCGCCGACTACTATCGGAGATTTATCGAAGGTTTTTCGAAGATTGCAAAGTCTTTGACTGAATTAACCCAGAAAAACAAGAAGTATAGCTGGGGAGAAGACCAAGAGTCAGCCTTCCAACTGCTAAAAAAAAGCTTTATGAAGCTCCAATCTTAGCATTACCAGAAGGAAACGACGATTTTGTCGTTTACTGTGATGCATCACTCCTAGGTCTGGCAGCGTTGTTAATGCAAAGAGAAAAAGTTATTGCATATGCATCCCGACAACTCAAGCCTCATGAAAAGAACTATACCCCACATGACCTCGAATTAGGAGAAGTAGTGTTCGCTCTTAAAATTTGGAGACACTATCTGTATGGCACAAAGTGTATTGTGTTCACTGATCATAAAAGCCTTCAACATATCCTTGATCAGAAAGAGTTGAACATTAGGCAACGTCGTTGGTTAGAATTTCTCGCAGATTATGATTGTGAGATTCGTTACCATCCTAGAAAGGCAAATGTTGTAGCAGATGCCTTGAGCCGAAAGGAACGGATCAAACCACTCTGAGTTAGAGCATTAGTCATGACCCTTCACCCAAATTTACCATCACAAATCCTCGAAGCCCAAACCAAGGCGATTAAAGAAGAGAACATCAAAGCTGAGAACCTACGAGGAATGGACAAAGCATTTGAAGTACTTCCTGATGGAACCCGTTGTATCAAGAATCAAAGCTGGTTACCATTCTTTGGTGATTTAAGGGACTTGATCATGCATGAGTCCCATAAATCGAAATATTCCATCCACCCAGGTTCTGACAAGATGTATCAGGATCTAAAGAAACTATATTGGTGGCCTAACATGAAGGCGATCATCGCTGAATATGTCGACAAGTGTTTGACATGCTCTAAAGTTAAAGTAGAATATCAGAAGCCATCTGGCTTACTAGTACAACCAGAAATTCCTAAATGGAAATGGGAAAGAATAATGATGGACTTTATTATAAAACTACCTAAAACATCAAGCAGACATGACACAATTTGGGTCATTGTAGACCGCCTTACCAAATAAGCACATTTTATCCCCACCAAAGAGACAGATAGTATGGAAACCCTTACAAGGTTGTATATAAAGGAGATATTCTCACGGCATGGAGTGT
Source organism: Tanacetum coccineum (assembly GCA_026074375.1). NCBI lineage: Eukaryota > Viridiplantae > Streptophyta > Magnoliopsida > Asterales > Asteraceae > Tanacetum > Tanacetum coccineum. The sequence goes on from BQNB010015382.1 coordinate 66,673, forward strand.
CGATATCCATCATCTCAGATCATGACAGTCGTTTCACATCCAGATTCTGGCAATTCATGTGAGGGGTTTTATTTGGGTAGATGTTTTGACGAGTTGCTGGATTTATAATTTAAAGTGTCCTAGCTCCTCAAACGTTTACTACATGACCTCTGGATTATGATAGCCTGAACAGTGAAACAATATTTCTATAAAATAAATAAATCCAATGATAAACTTCATAAAGTTTTGAAAGATAAACAATCAAACTAAGACTTGACATCTTGCCCCATGTTGTGTGACGAAGCCGTTACTTTTATTTCATATACTTTTGCCATCAATCAGATTTTCCTGTACTGTTAAGGTGAGTTCATAGCCTCACTTTTAAATCTTTTATTTCATAAACCCGTGAGGAGAATACGTGTTATAAACCATGAATACAAGTGTTTTTCCAACTAAACTTCTCTGTTGGTGTACCTATTTCTTTTGGTAACCAAACACACTTCATTAAGCCACGAGCTTAGACGCAATAATATTGTTTTAATTGTGAATGCATGCAATTATTACTACTATGGGTATATAACAACATAACCCACTGATTTTGACTTGTATTCAAACTATTTATCATAAACCTATGAATTTCACTCAACCATTGTGTTGATCTTTTTAAGCATGTTATCTCAGGTAATTGAGCAACTAATGGCACGGAGTGGCACGGACTTGAAGATGGCTAAATTGTTATCATTTAAAACTCTATGTTTTCCTGTAGATTTTTGGGACCTCTCTTTTGTAAAACTCTGATGAATAAATGAATGATAACTAAATTTTCCAAAAACGTCTCTTTACGATTTGTTTTCTATGATTATGACTGTTGTACAATGAAGTAATACCCCAGATCCGCTGCTATATTTGTCAAAATGGGGGTGTTACACATATTAACTGGTATGTGCTTAATTACACATACCTTTTTCTATTTAAAACGGACTTAAATGACTAAAAACGTACCAAAAATACATTGTATTTGTATGTTTTGCATTCGTATTGTGCAGGAAACGGATATTCAAGAAAAGGACAAAAAGAAAGCCAAAAACAAACAAAACCAAGCACGGAATGGAAAAGACAAAGTCAAATCGAAGCCAAAGTCAGTCAAAGTCAAAAAGTCAACAGGAAAGTCAACCCCGACAAAGTCAAAAGTCAACCAAATGAAGAAAATACAACTTGAGGGACTAAAATTGCCAAACCTCAAGTTGTATTACAAGAATAAAAAGACAAGGGATGATATTGCAAATTGGGTGCAATATAACTTGAGGGGCCGAAACTGCCAACTTACCCAAAACCATTTTTCCCGCCCAACAAAACCCAAGAACCAATCACGGGGTCTCGTCTCCCCTTTTACCCTGCAACCTCTACAACCCTTTGGGTAAGACATCTCCCCCTCCTCCACTATCACCACCTCCCCATGTATAATTTGACAATCAAGGAATTCACGTTGACCCCGCCAAGATTGAAGCAGTCAAGGATTGGGCATCTCCTACCATACCCATAGAGATACGCCAATTCTTAGAACTCGCCGGCTACTATCGGAGATTTATTAAAGGTTTTTCAAAGATTGCAAAGTATTTGACTGAATTAACCCAGAAAAACAAGAAGTATAGTTGGGGAAAAGACCAAGAGTCAGCCTTCCAACTGCTAAAATAGAAGCTTTGTGAGGCTCCAATCTTAGCATTACCAGAAGGAAACGACGATTTTGTCGTTTACTGTGATGCATCACTCCAAGGTCTGGGAGCGGTGTTAATGCAAAGAGAAAAAGTTATTGCATATGCATCTCAACAACTCAAACCTCATGAAGAAAACTATACCACACACGACCTCGAATTGGGAGCAGTAGTGTTCGCTCTTAAAATTTGGAGACACTATCTGTATGGCACAAAGTGTACCATATTCACTGATCATAAAAGCCTTCAACATATACTTGATCAGAAAGAGTTGAACATGAGGCAACGCCGTTGGTTAGAATTGCTCGCAGATTACGATTGTAAGATTCGTTACCATCCTGGAAAGACAAATGTTGTAGAAGATGCCTTAAGCCAGAAGGAACGAATCAAACCACTCCGAGTTAGGGCATTAGTCATGACCCTTCACCCAAATTTACCATCACAAATCCTCAAAGCCCAAACCGAGGCGATCAAAGAAGAGAACATCGAAGCTGAGAACCTACGAGGAATGTACAAAGCATTTGAAGTACATCCTGATGGAACTCGTTGTATCAAGAACCGAAGCTGGTTACCACACTTTGGTGATTTGAGGGACTTGATCATGCATGAGTCCTATAAATTGAAGTATTCCATCCACCCAGGTTCTGACAAGATGTATCAGGATCTAAAGAAACTCTATTGGTGGCCTAACATGAAGGCGATCATCGTTGAATATGTCGGCAAGTGTTTGACATGCTCTAGAGTTAAAGCATAATGTCAGAAGCCATCCGGCTTACTAATACAACCAAAAATTCCTAAATTGAAATGGGAAAGAATAACGATGGACTTCGTTACAAAAGTAGCAAAAACATCAAGCGGAAATGACACAATTTAGGTCATTATAGACCGCCTTACCAAATCAGCATATTTCATCCCCATCAAAGAGACAGATAGTATGGAAACCCTTACAAGGTTGTATATAAAGGAGATAGTCTCACAGCATGAAGTGATGATATCCATCATCTTGGATCATGACAGTCGTTTCACTCTAGATTTGGCATTCATTGCAGAGTGCTTTGGGTAACTCAATTAGAATGTGAATGCATATCAATCCCCCCCCCCCCCCCCCCCCCCCCCCCCCCCCCCCCCCCCCCCCCCCCCCCCCCCACCCCCCCCCCCCCCCCCCCCCCTCCCCCCACCAAGATGATGAAAAAGTAAAGATCATCCAAAACACTCGAAGGAATGCTTCGAGTCTGTGTTTTAGATTTAGAAATAAGGATGGGAGAGACACTTATCACTGGTAGAATATTTCTACAATAACAGTTTACCATGCCAGTATTAAGGAGTACATTCGAGGACTTTATGGTCAAAAGTACGATCACCTGTCTGCTTTGCTAGGCCAAAGTTAGAGTGGTCTAACCACGAGACCAGAGATAATCCAATGATCCACCGATAAGGATAGTAAAATCCGGAACAATCGTTGCAAGCTGCAGAGCACCGACAAAGGAGTTATACAATGTAAGGCGAAAGCTTTGGATTCTAGTTAGAGATCGTGCTTATGTTAAAAGTTTCGACCTTAGAAAAGGTGTCATCCGATTCGGAAAGTGAGGAAAGCTTAACCCTGGTACATTGGACCATTTAAGTCCCTTTGATCGGGTAGCCAAAGTGGCATACCGACTGAGCTTCCTGAAGAAAAACTCAGTAATGTCACAGTACCTTTCACGTTTCTAATTTAACAGAAATACTATCTGCGAAATACCACTACAAACCCACTCCCTCCTATCTTCTTCACTAATACCAAACCCCTTCCCTAACATTATTAACCATACTCGATACCCATTCACCTATAATTCAAACAACCAAAACCAAATACTTCTCCCAATATACAAATAAATCTTTAACATCAACATATTACCCTAAAACTATTTACCTCTAATACCACCAACTAATCCAATCACCACACCAAAAAACCAACCCCCCCACCACCTACCACCAACAACACTTTCCAATCAACAAAACCTTTATTTCTCCACAACACCAACCCACCATAAACCACAAAATAATTAACTATACAATACCCCCAAAATAAATTCAAACAACAATAATACTTACATTTTATATAATAAATCACTTACCAATAACAACCCATCACAACATAAACATACCCAACAAAACAACATACCACTCTCACCCTCACCCACCACCCCCCCACCTCTCAACAATAAACATACCCTTAACACCCAATAACACATACTCTTAAAAACTAAAACAACCCTAAAAACAATACATTAAAAAAACAAAAAATACCCACAAACCTATCATATTATAAACTAAATAATCATCAATTATATTATATACATAAAATAAAAAAAATCATTTCAATCCACACTACCCTAAAAACACACACCATTAAATAATACTCGCTGCAACACCTTAATCTCCAATAACCCACCTAAACAAACGTAATAACGTATGAATCCCATAATACAACACCACAAAATATCCAGGTAGAATAGAAATCTATGATTGACTATCAGAAGGTCCCAACCTCTATGTGGTAATATCTCGTATGGATGGTCTGAACTCTTAATCTCATATTCTCATGAGCACTCCCTAGTATCTAAAATCCATGTAAGAAAGTTAAATAAGAACGATGTTCTTCCACCAAACGTAGTATCATGTGTTCCTGAATCTTCGTGATATGTAATGTGAATGGGTACTATGACTTGTTCAAGACACAACTAGACCCTAAATCCTGTGTATATAATTCTGAGTTTAAGTCTGAAGGTATACCTCATTACACCTCAAAGTCGTTAGCCTTAAATAGTCTATGCATCAGTGACGATAGACTCGGAGTTTAGAAGATATGACGAAGATTCCATGAAGAATGGAATATGGCAGTGTTAGAAGAATTGAGGTAACACATTGTTAAAGTGGATATGATGGTACATGTTTCTAGGCTCTTAGCTCTTCAACTTTGTCAGGTGTATATTGGTGATTAGGCATCCTAGAAGATGATGTGAGAGAGTTTCGCGATGAGTGTCTAAAGCTAACCGCGCGAATACTTGGCTGTGTGTGAGATCAGTTCAATCTGTCTGTGTAGCACGCGCGTGCGTGTCCGTATGTGGTTACGGTTTTTTTGTGTGGGGTGAATGAAGAGTAGTTACATTCGATAATTGGTGTCGGTAGTATAGAAGTTTGTGTGAATTGATGATCCAGTAGTACGCGCTCTATGGAGTGAGCGCGCGAGTGTGTTGTTGTTTGATGTGAGTCGGATCTAAGAAGTATGTTCGCGCAATTGCTGCGAACATGAATGTTATGAGTGGTAAAGTTGTGAGAATCGCTGTGTGCCATCATAGTAGTATCGTTGGAAATAGATCGTTGTCGCGCGTGATGAAGAGCTGAGGTTGTGTATCATCTCCTGAAAGAAACTAATACGATTGCTCACCCTGTGAGATGTGGTGAGGTGGCTTTGTATTGGAGAGTAGCCATTTGGCCACCAACTTCTAATAAGCCTGCAAATCAATAAACTTGAAATCTTTCCCTTTTTGTAATTATCAAATAGGGGTCTGATGTAGATTATGCAACTTGATCAAAACAGATACTCAAACCCTCTAACACAACTACCTATCCTACCTTCCATCCTCTCAAAATACCCGCCATGATGGCATAATACGAAAAATGACTTTGGAGCAGTAGAAACATATAATAGCAGTAGTAATAAAGATCAGCAGTAGTAAAGAAACACTTCCCCTCAAAGGGAGCATGTAAATAGTTAAACATTTTTACAATATAGCTTCCCCTATAAACCATTATGTTAACCATTTTGTGAATCTTTAATTCTGTAGGTCTATTGTTTTTAATGATTACTGATGAAATAAAATTAAGTATAACGAAATTGATGTAGTAGTAGAATAAACTCAAACTTGTGTTTATGTACTATGTACTATCCACGTGACTCCAAACTTATAAATAAATCTGTAAAATATAAGTAGATCGCAATCTCTTGACGAAATCCTCATCTTCTATGAGACACTGAGTACTAAGTGATAGCAAATGTGAGCATTGAGCACCATAAGAAAAATCACACACCTTTGCTAGATTCTGACAAGTCTTTGTCACATCGTATCAAAGCACGAACAAGTTATCTCTAAACGTTGTTAGCCATTTGAGATATGATAAAACACAAACCTTAGGTCGTGTGCGGGCGTCGTTGCATTTGCTTGTGTGATTGAGATTTGGTTGCTAAAGACTTGCTTGAGGTGAGTTCTCGTAGCCCCACTTTTTACTGTTTTTCCGTTAGGAGAAAATGATACTCAAATGTGTTTTGAACTGTTTTGAATTGAACTGTGCGAAATGTGGTTTTGTTTTTGGGATAAGATATGTGCTTACGACTGCTATGTGAATTTTATGTGTTGTGTTATTGTTTGGATCGGATGGGTACGCCTACCTAGTATTTGTGATTATTGGAGCGGATGGGTACGCCTACCCTAGTTTGTGTGTGGTCCTATCCTAATTTTAGTGCTCTAGCTGGTAGACCCTTTAGGTGCGTAAGTGACATATGGTGATTGACTAGCGGGGATGCTATGTCAGGGATTGTTTGCATATATTCACTGTCATATAGCACTATTGTGCACTATTTGAAATATTAGAACAGATTTTGGGTTTAAGGTCAAACCTACGAGCTCACCAACATTATTGTTGACATTTTCGAGTATCATTTTCAGGTGAAGTGAAAGAGGAATAGTTTGGTGATGTGTGATAGCAGGCTTAGAAGTATCCCGTGTTGATTTTCATGTGAAGTCTTGCTTGTTTATTTTATTCAGCTTTAGTATTTGGAAATTTTTGTTTAAGTTTGGATTTAGACCCCTGTGAGGGCTTTGGGATAATTGTAACAGATTGCGGATTTTGATAGTGATTTAGGACATCACTCGAGGTTGTTCGAGGTTGTTGGTCTTCGTAACACTTGAAGTTTATGCATTGTAGTTTTCTCTATATTGTATCTTGTGTTATGATT